>APFE030576958.1:0-24725 GCA_000404065.3 Pinus taeda | reverse complement strand
TACCAGTACGCAGGCTGCAACTTGCAGAGAGCTACAACTCTCTCTCGTTTTCCAGTCTCTCCTGGAAGGGAGCTACAACCCCTACTTCTTTTCTTTCAAGGACCACTTTTCATAAATTTTCAAACTGGATCCATAAACATCAAATGATCATCAAGTACCAGTAAGTCACCCAGATAACCAGATCCACAATATCAGTAAACTAAACCCAGAATGCCTTATCAACAAAAAAATCAGTCAACAAAAGATCTTAAGACAGATACACAATTTCCTTTTCTCTGGCCTGCGTCGCTACACACTTCACTTTCTACGGTGCCGCGCACCTCTGCAGCTGCGCCTTCTGTGGCGCCGTGCACCTCCACAGTTGCACCTTCTGTGGCGTCGCGCACCTCCACAGCTGCGCCTTCTGTGGTGCCTCCGCACTGCGCCTTCGGTGGCGTCTCCTGTGGCGCCTCCGCACTGCGCCTTATGTGGCGCCTCTGTGGCATCTCCGCACTGCACCTTCTGTGGCGCCTCTGTAGTGTCTCCGCACTGCGCCTTCTGTGGCACCTCTGTGGCATCTCCGCACTGTGCCTTCTGTGGCGCCTTCGTACTGCACCTTCTGTGGCGTCTCCGCACTGCGCCTTCTGTGGCGCCTCCGCACTGCGCCTTCTGTGGCGTCTCTACACTGTGCCTTCTGTGGCGCCTCTGTGGCGTCTCCGCACTGCGCCTTCTGTGGCACCTCCGCACTTCCGCAGCTGCAGCGCTCGAGAGATCACCTTTCACAGATTCACTTTCCACTTCACTTTCATATAGATCGAGCTTTTTGAAACAATAACCCAATATTTCAGATCTTAAGATATTCAACCCAAAAGCATACACAAGCCAAATGATCTCCTTTGCTTTATATAGGCAAGCTCTTCCTCAAATCATGAACCAATACCACGGGCCAAAACCATAGGATCAAAAACTGTGGGACTAATACCATGAACCAACCATGAAAGTGCGTGAACTTTTCTCCACATGAAATAAACTTTTCTCTGCAAAATTCCGTGAACTTTCTCTACATGAAATAAATTTTTCTTTGCATAAAATTCCGTGAACTTTTCTCTACATGAAGTAAACTTTTCTCTGCATAAAATTCCGTGAACTTGAAAATAACTTTGCTGCACTATAATTTAACATCTGAGTGATTTTCCATCAAGGACAACACTTGTCTCATAATGCCAACACTGGCTACATCAATCGCCACTTGTAAGATTCCTTTCCATACCAAAAAGAAATATGAGATTGAAGTCAAGCATAGACCAGTTGTCCTTGATAATGTTAGATATTGGCAAGTTTTTGGTAGAGATAAACAGGTAGAAATTTTTTTGCAGTTAAAAGAAGAATTTGAGAATGTACAGATTGATATAGATAACAGTGTAGATGATGATATAAATGAAATAGTGTTGAACCAGTTTAGTGAGGAAAAAGAAGAACATGATTCCTTACAGTCAAAAATAATGTGTTACCAAGGGGTTTGGTGCCACTAGAAGAACCTTTTGATTTTAATGATCTAGTTAAAAGCCCAAGATAGAACCTGTAGGAGCTTAAGTTGAAGACTATAATATAGGTACAGAGGATAATCCAAAGATTGTCAAAATTTTCCAAGTCTTTACCTCCTAAAGAAAAATAGAAGTACATTGATCTAATGAAATAATATTCATATGTGTTTGCATGGGGATATGAAGATCTAAAGGCACATGGTACTAGCATTATACAACATACCATTTCCATCAAAGAGGACCAAAAACCTTTCAAACATAAATTGAGGGTAAATCCAATTATGTTACCCCTAATAGAAAAAGAGGTTAGAAAAATTTTTGATGCTAAAATCATTGTGCCTTTGAGGTTTTTGAAATGGCTATCTAATTTGGTACCAAAAAGGAAAAAGATAGGGGAAATTAGATTATGTGTGGATTTCAGAATCCTAAACAAAGTTTCTCTCAAGGATAACTACCCTTTGCCCAAAATGGATCATATTTTATAGAAGGCAGTTGGTTCCAGCAGAATTTCTTTACTTTATGGTTTTTCAGGATATAGCCAAATTCTAGTACATTCAGATGATGAGCATAAGACAACTTTCACAACACCATGGGGAACCTTTATGTATGTGAACATGCCCTTTTTCCTAACGAATGCAAGAGCCACTTTCTAGAGAGAAATGGATATTTCTTTTGCAGATGAGAAGGAAATGTTTATTGTAATTTATCTAGATGACATCACTGTATTCTCTAAAATAGATGAAGATCACTTATTTCACTTGAAGATGGTTTTTGAGAAATGCAACAAATATGGTATCTCCTTGAACCCAAAGAAGTCTTTGTTTGTTTTAGAAGAAGGTAAATTACTTAGTCACATAATTTCAAAAGACGGTGTTTGAATTTATCTAAGTAGAATTGAAGAAATTACAAATATTGATCCACCTAGGAACAAAAAAGAAGTGCAGTCTTTTATTGGTAGGATCATTTTTTAAGAAGTTTTATCCTAAATTTAGTTGCAATTTTAAGATCCATTACAAACATGTTGAAGAAAGATAATGAGATTAAATGGAATGTCAAAGCCAAAAGATCATTTAGTGATGTGAAGGAAACCTTGGCCTATGCTCCTATCTTGATTAGTTCATATTTCACTAAATATTTCATTATTTTTTCCTTTGCTTCAAAACATACCATTGCAACAGACTTGTTACAGAAGGACAAGGAGGGACATGAAAAACCTATAGCATTTTTCAGCAGATCATTAAGATATATCTCCTTGAAGTATAATATCATGGAAAAGAAAGATTTTTCTTTAGTAGAGGCCTTGAAAGATTTCAGAGTATATGTATTACATTCTCACATAATTGCTTTTCTTACAAGTGAAGTGGTCAAGGATATCCTCACTCAAGTTGATCCAGATGGAAAAAGTGGTAAATGGATAGCATTTATTTTGGAATATGACATTGAAATAAATCCTACAAAACTTATCAAGGGTCAAGGATTAGCCAAATTAATGTTTGACTCAAACTTTCATGCATTAGACATAAATTTTGTAGATACTCTTGATGAACAAGATGATCTGGCGACTCCACAGGTATCGAAAAATTTTCTTACTTCTCTCTGGTATGCAAACATCGTGTATGTGTTACAAAATTTACAAGCTCCTCCTGGTTTAAAAAAAAACCAAGGCTATATTTCTCAAACTGAAAGATGTAAAATTATGAATTTTAAATCAAGCTTTGTATTGAAAGGATGCTATAGGAATTTTGTTAAATTGTTTATTGATGGTTGAAACTAATAAAATCATGGAAAATTTTCATCAAGGTGACTGTGGAGGACATCTTTACTAGAAATCCACAACAAAAAAAATCTTCAGAGTTGGTTTTTACTGGCTTACCTTGTTTGTTGACATTCATAAAAAGGTTTCAACGTGTCACCAATGTAATATTTGTGAGGGTAAGAGAAAACTCTTACCTCTACCACTCAAACATATCTCAGTGGAGGTGCCTTTTCAAAAGTTGGGTTTATATTTTATAGGAAAAATTCATCCAAGTTCCTTAGCTCAATATAAATGGATCCTTACAGCAACAAACTACTTCACCAAATGGATTGAAGCAGTGCCAACTAGACAGACTACATATTTTGTAATCATGTAATTCATTGAAGGTCATATTCTCTCTAGGTTTGGTCGTCCCCACAAAATTATTACAGATAATGTTGCTTCTTTAAAATAAAAAAGGATGATTGATTTTTGTAACAAGTATCATGTAGTATTAGGAAATTCTACTTCCTATTATCCTTAAGGAATTTGGTTAGCTAAATCTTCTAATAAGTCATTGGTCAATGTCATAAATAAACTAATGAAAGAAAACAAGAAATCCTCGCACAAGAAATTGATAAATACCCTATAGGTTGATAGGATAAGCACAAAAGGTCAATTGGAATGTCACCTTTCCAATTGGTTTATGGAATAGATGCAATGTTTCCTATTTCCCTACGAATTCCAGCAGGAACGGGAAGTAGAACCAAATGACACCCATAGGAGGATCAATAAATTGATACATTTGCAGCAGACTAGAGAAGAGGTTTGCAACAATACACAGGTCATTCAATATCAAATCAAAAGAATTCATGACATGAGGGTCAAAGCAGATGATTTTTAGCTAAATGACATTTTTTTGAAGTGGGATGCCATAAATGAAGAGAAAGGGAAATATGGGAAGTTTAATAGTTTATGGAAAGACCCTTATGTGATTGTAGATGTCTAAGGAACTCATGAATTTTTTTTGGAGGATTTGACTGGAGAAACATTGCCAAGGAGACCTATTAATCGCAGGTTGCTCAAGCACTATTTCACTTAAGGTTAATAGGTAACAACCACATCATTCTATATATCATTTTACTGTTTCAAATAGTGCAAGTTTCGGTGGTTGTCATTATGAATTGAAGCCCATAATGAAGTCCCTAAGTTTCAAATGAGTTGTTGCTATATTTATGATTTTTCAGTTTACAGAGGTTAGTCTCAGTTTGATGATGAAAATATTTTCCCAATGGAGAAGGCTACTGATCTATGGTATTCTTGACACCCCACAAGGAGGATGTCATCCCAATTGGAGCCAAGGTTAGGGTCATATAAATATAGGAGTCTCATGTTTTGAATAATTCTTCATCACACTGGATATTGCAAAAAAATATTTTTCATTTCAAGTTTGTTTAGTTCAAAAGAAATATAAAAGAAAGGTGAAAAGAAAAAAAAAAATAGAAAATAGAAAAGAAAAATAAAATAAAAAGGGTATAAATAAAAATGTGCGAAATAAAATAATAAAAAGATTAAAAAATAAAAAAAATATATAAAATCCCCTACAACGGGCCAGTCAAAATGCTGCTTTCAAATTTATTATAAATTTTGATTTATATGAAAACTTTGGTTATATTTTGTGTTACCATATGATATGAAACATTTTTTTATTTTGTAAATAATGTTATCACATGAATTAACTTATGAAGATCGCTCTGCCAAGATCAATGACGGGAGGAGTTTTTTGGAGCCCCCTTCCCTCTTGATGACTAATGGAGGGGGAAGGGGTCCCAAAAAGTAGACTGGGCCTAAACCACCTAAGCTGACATGTTAGTTCCATGGCCTTTTTGAGGGGTCTTCTCCCAAAACCAGTTACCTCTCACAACCCTCCCCCCCACCACCTGAAAACTACCCTCTCTTTTACACTTCCGCCTGTCACATTCGCACATCACTTCCACAAATCCCCTCTCACCACTTATCCTCCCTTCTACCCTCTATGGCACTGCCACTTTATCCCCTTTACACTTCATCACCCTCCCACTTGATTCGACTGTTCAATGTTCAAATTTACCTGGCAATTGAACGTTATATATTTATTTTTTCTTGCTAAATCAACCTGTTTCCAAATTAATGGCTCCCTATCTCTGAATGTTAACTATTTTGATACAATACCATGTCATTTCCCCAATAAATCCACCCCATGAGCCAAATTTTCTTCCCTTTAATACTTTTACGTTCTGTGCAGGTGGTTATTGAGCACATTTATAGTGATCAGGGGATGCTTTGCAACAATTTCTCTGCAAAATTCATTAAATTTACCACTCTTGTGACCTATTTTTCCTCATAATCCTAAATTCAAATTGTCCATGCAGAGAGTAAAAGGAAATATTTTTTAGTAAAACCCCATGATTCCCCCTATCCCAGACCTTGACAAAACTCCCCTAATCGACACCCAATTCAAGATTGTTGAGACCGATTGTGACTTTGACCTATACGAACTTCACAATTGGGAAAAGTAGAAATACCTTGACCACAATAATGATTTGAGCTTTTGGGAATCATTTTTCCCTCAATTCATCTTCCCTGAAACCCATTCCTTCCCCGAATTTTCCACCTGGTGTCACCTCTGATACCTCCCCAGCAAGAAAGCAGTGATTATCCAGAAAGATGAAACTATTTTCTCTATTTCTCCTGAAAGTATTTGTCAAGCCTAGAAAATAAATCCCCATGCCTCCATACATCCTTTTTCCACTAACTCATTAATGGAGTTATACAAATATCCTACATTTCCCTAGACAGCTCATATATTTGAGTGTTTTATCCTTTAAAATATTGAATTACCCTAAACGAACCCCCCACACCCTATTTCCATTTTCCCAGAGATGTCAAAATAGGTCATTTTCATGGTTACTCGACTACTTGGTTATTACACATATTAGTGGGTTGATGAAGTAGTTTTAGGATTCTTGTCAGTTTTCTCAATGGGACAAAAGCCTTCAATTCTGTTTAATTACAACCAATTCTTATCTGATGCCATCCATGATCAGTTTATGAAATTCTAAGATGGAGTGTTTAAATATGAGTCAGTGTTAGTGTATCTTATTTTATAATATTAGGAAGCCATATTCAAATTCCAATTGCAGAAGATGGAGGAGCAAGTAACCCTTTGTTAGTTATCAATTGGACTTCACTAGCTAGAAGGAATTCAAAAGAATACACTTACATAGATTTTGTGGACCAATTTCTTCACACTTCTTTGTGTCTTTTATGTAGTGACATTATACCAAGGATATCTCCAGAAATCAAGAAGTTCTTACACCTTTCAGAATAGTCAAAGGTTTGAGACTAGTATTTATACCAAAACTACACAGAGGTCAAGATTTATGGATGTGAACTCCCTCCATATCGACTACAATTTTTTGTGCAGTGAGAATATTTTCTTTAGGGTATGATAGACCGATATTGAATATGGATAAGCTACATTTTGTGTCCAACAAGAAGAAATCACAATTCAAACTAAAATCACAATTAAACCCATACATTGTAAACACCAAAGAAACAACAAAGGAGGTGGAGGAAGTTTTGAAATAGATGAAATTCAAGCTCAGTTTCACATGGTCCTATGACCACTTGGAAGTAATATCTAAGCTGAGAGTTGAAAAAAAATTACTCCGTATCTTCATACACTAAGGGAAAATATAAAAAAATATGCTAACTAGGAGGAATAGGCAGAAAACACATTGTAGGAGGTTGAAGAGTAGTTGGTTAATCGACCATCATTACAAACTCCCATACCTAAAGATAAACAAATCAATAGGCCAAGGGAAAGCATGTCCCCCACTGATTCAGAAACACAACCTACAGATTTTCTTATTTTCAAGATAAGGAAGAAGGATCAATAGACCACAGCCAAAATTGATAGCAAAGCTAATCCTCAAATGCTCAACATTCAGGAAGAATCTTCAAAAGAAAGGGATGCACAAGAGCATACTACTTTGTTTTTAACATGAACTCCTACCACATCTCGCCCTTATGTAGAAGAGACCACTGAATCTTCTATCTCTTCTACTTCTCAAGCTCCACCACAACCAAGTATTTTCACAAGGTACAAGGAGACTAAGTTAAAGAATGAAGCTCTCAAAGATTCAACATACTTAGAGTTTTGGAAACAAACTACTACCACTCAACACAGGCTATTTTCTACTTTAGACTCAAAGAAGTGAAAATTTCAAATTGTCTTTTTGGAGCCCAAGGTTGGAGACCCCAGAGGCGCTGAAGATTATAAGGCCTAAATATTCTAAGTTGACACTAAAAAGGTTCATGCAATTCATCAGATTGATTTGCATAAGCAGGTAGGTGAAATTATTTTTTCATATTTAACCAGCCTTTGCATGGCTACTTCAAAATTGCAGACTTCACTGAACAACATGCACTCACAACTCAAGATCGAGAGGATGTCCTCTATGGCCAAATACACTAGAATTAAAACATTGGAAGAATTATTTAGTAAACTAGGATATGATCCTAGTGATGTTAGGGAAACAAAGGAAGTGATTAGAAACAAAAGTGCAAAAATTCATACTCTGAGAAAACAACTCAAACTCCCAACTGCAGAACACCCCTAGACAAAAGAAGTCACTAGTTTGGAGATGGAGAAAGAAAAGTTGTTTACTTTAGTAGTGGAGCAGAATGCTAAAATACAAAAAGTGGAACAATACATGGAAGTAGTACTAAAAGAAAAGGAGAAATGGGAAGTAACAGGTACATCAGCAGGAATATCAATACCAAGGACTATAACCCAGCTTACAACACAGATATTAGTTTTAGATTCCTTAGAAAGGCTAACTCAAGCTTTGGAGGAATTTTCATTGAAAAACAAATAAGTAGAGAAACTGTCAACATACCTAACTAAGATGGAGGAAAGTAAGATAAAGGCATACAATGCATACTTGGAAGAAGTACATAAGAACTTCAAACTCATTCAGCAAATTCAAAAGTGTGAAGAATAGTCCATCATTATTCCAATGATGGGAGGAAAAAATAAGAATTTGGCACAACATCAATGCCAATTTTACATACTTATGGACTTCCATTCAAATAATATTTGATCAGGAAGAATTGGTGCGAAGAGTTAAAGAAGCAGTAGAACAAACAAAAGTTGGAATTGAGCATAGGCTAGAAGAAGCACAAAATATTATCAAGGTGTTGAACTCTAAAAACAAAGAAGAACTTGAAGAGATCAACATCCAGGAAAAAATAGAAAAAGTGATGGAAGTTAAAAGAGTTTTGACTAAAAATAATTTGATGGTGCAATTGGAGAAAAAATGTAAAGAGATGGAGCTACAGGTAAAGAGATTCAACAAAAGAATTTTTGTATTGCAAGAAAGGGGACTTCCAAAGCTCAGAAAACCTAATGGAAAATTGGTTCCATTAGAGAATTATTAAGAACAATTATGCAACATTGCAGCAGATGTGCCAAAGTTTGAAAAGGTGAAGGGAGCCATCAGTGGGGAAGCTATCCTAGAAGGCATGTAGTTTGATTTCAATATACAACATGAAATTCATCATTTATTTTTAAATAAACAACTTTTCAAACTTATACTAAAGTGGATGGAAGGTTTAGGAACATGGTGAATTTTTCAATCCCAGGTGAAGAAAGGTGGGACAAATTTTTGGAATTGGTTGAGCAAGCATGAACAGAAGACCTGCATTTTTGGCACTAAAGTAGAAGAAAGGAGTTGGAAAAAAGGCATAGTCACCAATAGATTTCCTTTAAATTTTTAACAAACAATAAAATTTGTCCAAGGATTTTATTTTTAGTTCTATTTGAGGAAAATATGTAATTTTTTTTATAATATCATTTAGTAATAAATTCCTTTTTGGAATCTGAGATTAGTTTACCAGAAAGTCTATAAATATATTGTAATAATACTTAATGAGGGTTGGAACTTGTATGAAGAGAGGACCTACATTTTGATGTAAGTTTTGCATTTTACTGAAGTGATCAATTTACAATAATAGAGAGAGTTTTGTTCTAAGATTCCAGTGTCAAGCAATTGGTGATGTACTTTCTTATATGAAATTGTTATTTTCTGAGTTTCCATATATTTTATATCTTTATTGTTTCAAGAAGATAAAGGGCCAAATTTTCTTAAGTGTACCCTTCTTTGGATTGTAAACAATAGCAATGTTTTCATTCTGATGTTAAGTATATAATTCATCCCATCATGTTGTATATTTAATTGAATTTAAATCATATTCATCCTATACACTCCTCAAATACTTTAAAAGATCCAAAAGTTTTCTTATCCTACCCTATTATATTGGCTCTGTCATTTTTGTGTTTAATCACCCAAGGGCTCATGACTCCATGCCCAATGGAATTTCCCTGTAATTTTCAATCAAATATTTAAAAAACTAACCTCAGAACTCAATAACTAACCTAATATACTAAGATGTAAATCTAAATCACAAAATAGAGATCCTGCTCTGAAGCTAGAAGGGCTAGATCCCATCTTTGCAAATGGTTTTTTGGTTACCTTTGTTTTTCTCTCCACATCCTAGAGAAATTACAAAGTGATAACACCTTGTTGAGAATGTGTTTTTATGGTTTCCATTAATTTCCTATCCTTGTGGAATACTCTTCAAGATACTAGACAGATCTTTCCGCACTCTTTGGTTATAACAACTGTCACATCCATTGTGGACTATTCCGATGGATAGTAGACAAACCGTTTTGTGTTATTTAGTTTTAACGAATGCCATATCGATGGTGGAATCTTCAATTGGATGTTGGATAGACCTTCCTAGTTCACATGTCTCTCTTCCTGGGTGGTAATATTACCTCTCACTTAGAGGCTCACTTTTCTCCCCTTTTTTGGAGTAAGAGAACCTAGACACAGTAACATTGCACACTCACCATGCACACTCACCTTGATTTTCGAAGGTACCATTGAAACACTCTCATGTGCTGAAATTTAGAGCGAGGAAAATCTCTAAGTATATGGAAATCAGGAAATCATATTGGATGGGACTCCCACACCAAACAATGTGAGGTCTAATTGGGACCTCATATCTGGGAGATCCACTGAATGTTGGCGGATCCAACACCATCAACTTTTTTGTTTATTTTTTGAGTCCAAAAAAGTGATAAAATAAAACTTGATAGTTCATCCAAAATCAATTACTATCGCCAATTAGTAATAATATGTTGCTCTACGTGTGAAAAAACGTTACCTGGTTCAAGAAAATATACAAATATAGCTAAAATTTTTCCCTAAATCGTAAAAATACTTACAAAAGTTTATCTAAACTCGAAAAGTAAAATTAAATTACCAATTTGTCATTTTGTGAATTGGAGAGCTTATTTTTCCCTAAATGCACTTGATCTTCAAGCGAGGATTATGATCGATCCATGGCAGCATTCAACGAATTGTCTATCATAGGTAAGAGATATTTCTTTCCTTTGCAATTTAATAGTAATTCCAAGTAATTTAACCCATTGAATAGGTAGCTAGGAGTGTTTGAATAAAAAAGTAGTCAAGGGTGGCTAGCGTGGCATTTACCCATCGGGATCACGCTGCCCTCCCTGAGCTCTTAACAATGCCATCACACTGGAAGCACCAAAAAAATTAGATATAGATGTGTTGGGATCATGAAGTACAATTTTTCTAGAAATCTCCAAAATTACTAGCTATTTTACAAATTTTCCTCTGTGGATTCTAATTAAAACCTTGTTCAATGATGTTTTACAAGTTATTTCTTAGTAAAAATGGCTATTGAATGGAATGAAAAATGCCATGAAGTAGAAGATCACCAATCATCATAGGATCTTAATTGCATAAGGAATCTCCATGCATGTGGATTGCCCAATTTTTTCCTTACCCCTAGGATCAGAGCCCAAGTGGATTTATTGCAATGCTTGGTAGGATGGTGGGATGTAAACTATCAAATGTTTATAATAGGGGACCAAGAGCTTGACATAGAAGTTACAAACATATGCTTTATCATTGGTTTGTCCAAGAGAGGACAATGAGTTCAGTTGTCTGGTTATCATTCTGGAGGAGAAAGCACTGACATGCTAATAGCTAGACATTGCCATGGTTCTCACAAGACAAGAAGTAGTAAGATAGACATCAAAACCATCACAAATATTCCATTAAGAAACATTCTCTACACTATAGACAGAATGGTTGTGGTTTAATCTCTACATGAGGCGAGAAAATCCCACTCTGAGTAAGCAGTGAATTGCCTCAATCCAACCATGTTCAATTGGTGTGATGAACTACTTGTCAATATGAAAGGCTAGCTCACCGAGTCCAAGATAGGTAAACTCAAACAATTTGGCTACGGATCAATTTTGGTGGTTATTTCTAGAGTTTGTTTCATTGTTCATATATCATTGGGTGGAGGTAGAAACACAAGGACCTAGGGATCCACATTTACTTTGGTGGGGAGAATTCAATGCCTCATCATGGAGGTGGGCAATAAATGTCCTTTCCACCTACATTTTTTTGTATGGCTACATCAACATCTCATAATGGTAGATGATTGGGCCTATGTTGGGAAACATTTCTTAGGAGATCATGATCTACCATTGCAACTGGAATATAGTTGAATGACTTAGGTAAAGAACAATTTTGTAAGTTTTTCAAAAAATGTAATGTTTTTTAATTATGTGAATTAAGATTGAAACTTGTGATATTTTTCAAATGTGGGACCAGAGAAACCTCTAGGGATTTCTCTAAATGAGGAGGGTGACAAGAAAACTCGAAGATGCACCATATGTCAAAGGATTTGATCCTATGGTGGAGGTGGAGCACAATATGGAGACCTTGACTAGAGGCATTCCATATTATGCTACTATTGATGAGGTGACACTTCGGTATCAGAGGCATACCATGGGGGTATTAGCTAGACTATGTTGGCTATTGGGCCAAGTCGTTAGGGATATATCATGTTATCATGATCATCATGTAGGTGGATAGACATGTCTCTAGTCTTAGTTTTGCACTTATGTAGGCTCAAGTAGCCATGTGTCTCAGAACACAAATTTTTATTTTTAATGTAAAAAACATTTTGCAAACTCTATATGGCGATCTATATATACATGTTTTACCTTATGTACCTAATGTTCCTATCATATCATGCTTTTTCTTTTTACGTATGTTGCCAATGTTGATCTAAAACATGGTTAGCTAATGCATCTGTTAGTGTATTTAGATGTCTTGGAATGTGTTGATATGTTATGTAATCAAAATTTCTTTCCAAAAGACAAACACGTAAATAAATGCTTAAAATTTGAGGGTTTCTGATGAAATAATGTATGCTTAATTGTAATACAATGAGTTGTGAATCAAGTTTACTAACCAACACTTTAATACCAAGAGTAATAGATTCTGAAAATAGTTCAATGACCGCACTATATTATACTATATTGTTAGTTTAGTGTCCTAGACATATACCTTGTAAGCTCACTAACTCATCATTGGGATCAAAGAGTGCCCACGCAGTGGAAGAAATATTTTGTGTACTATGACAAGTGCCATCAGAGAAACCAACATAAGGAAGAGGGTTCATCGACATTTGCAAACCAAATGGAACACACAGTAAGCAGGGGAAAGCATGTTTGGAGAAATTCAAAGAATCACAACAAATGACAACACACTAATGAAACACACACAAATGTACAAAGTATCTACACAATATTAATCATAATACGTTTTTAGGTAGAGTCCATTGTGGGGCTCAAAAAACTGATTTCCATAATAATCAACTAAACTCATATGCATTCTTTTGTAATACATGTTTGAGAACATAGGGTCCATGCCAAATGGGTTAAAACTTTCTGGCTCCTAATTTATCGTTAGCTTGATCGTACAATAAGACCAAGTCACCTTCTGCATATGCATAAGGGGTCATGGTTTTATCATACATGGCTTTAACTCATCCTTTTTTAGTCTTAGTTACCAATGCAACAATTCAACGAGTCTCGTCAAGAGGTTCTAAGTAAAGAAATTGTTCTTCTTCAAGTGAAGTAAAAAGAAGTAGTTCAAAATCTGACTTCAATGATGGGATCTCATGTTAAATGCGTAGAGTGGCTTCCAGACCATATACCAATTATAAAGGTGTGAATCTCGTTGTCATTTTAGCAGCAGTTCGATATGCCCATATGGCTGGAAAAAGCATAAGATTCTAGTTCCTTTTATGCATCCCAATGGTTCATTGAAGCAAAGTGACCAAAACTTTGTTGATAGCTTCAACTTGGCCACTAGCCTATGGATAATATGGAGTTTAGCTATTTTGACATAATCCCAACTGAGTAGTGAGTTCTATCATCATGTACTTACGAAAATGGGAGCCATGGTTAGTGACTATGGCTTGTGGAACACTGAATCGAGCTATGACATAATTAAATAGTAATAAGGCTGAAATTTTACTTTTGACATTGTATGTAAGCATCGCCTCAGCCTATTTTCTGAAATAATCCATGACAATGATGATTTAGCCATGCCCCCCTACCAAGTGAGGGTTACAAGTCATGAAATCAATGCCCCATCTTTCAAATGGACCAATGGAAATAACTGGGTGTAAGGGAGCGGGTCGGGTTCGTTGTTTCCAGTTATAGATTTGGCAAACATGACATTTCAGTACTCCAAGAATGCAATGTTAGAAGATGGAAGGTCAAAATAGGCAGCTTGAAGGATCTTTTGAGTTGTTGCATATCCTGACATATGACTGCCACAAGCTCTAGAGTGGTAATCATTTAAATCTTTCTCAGCTTCCTCATGTGTCAAACACCATTGAAGGACTGAATACACACCATGACGGTATAAGGTATAAGGTTGGGATTGGTACTAGATTTGACGTCGGTTAGAGTGAGATAAATCTGGTCTAAAATTCTAAGTATAGAAATATATGATCATTTCTCCATACCATGGAATGAGAGTGCTAATGAGGAATAGGGATTCATCATGAATCAAATCATCATATATGGTAGTTCTTTCGGCAAAGGGAAGATCACAAATTAATTCAGCAAAAACGAGTGACTTTTTTTACTTAGGCTTTAGTGAACTCTAAGTCAAAATCTTGAAGGATGATAATCCATTTGGAGAATTTGTCCCCAAGCAACTGGCAAGTCATAATATAAATCACAGGGTTACAATGCGATATCACCATGGTTTTCCATAAAAGGATGTAATGGTAGAAATGTTGTATAGTGTGGACTATGGCTAAGGCCAATTTCTCCACATGGACATAACAAATTTCAGTATCAAGGAGATTATGGCTTAAGTAGTATACCACACATTCATTACTGTCATCATTGTCTTGAACTAGCACCATAACAATGGTACTATTAGATGTGCCTAAGTATAGGAAATAGTCATGATGATAGTTAGGGGGATGCAACAAAGGTGTACTGATGAGTGCATTATTTAATGCATCGAATGATTTTTGGACAACATCATCCCAAATGAATGGGGTTCCTTTATTTAAAAGGTGAGCAAAACCCTTGGAAAGCTTAGAATAGTTTGGGATGAAATGATGAAGAATTTTTTCCTTCCTTTGCAAACTTTGGAGTTGTTGTAAGGAAGATGGAGGTTGTAGATTAACAATAGCATCCACCATAAGAGGATCAATTCAGATGCCTTATTTGGAAACTACAAATCCTAAGAGATGACTAGACTCAATGCAAAAGACACATTTGTGAGGATTAAACTTGATAATATAGTGTCGACGATGAAGAAAAATTGCACAAAGGTGAGTTGAATGGTCTTAACATTTAGCAAAATGTGTGGGTAAATCATCAAGATATGGCTAAAAGATGTTTTTAATATTATGGAATGCATAAGACACAACCCTTTGGAAGGATGCACCAACATTTCTAAGGCCAAAATGAAGCTTTTTATAGGAAAAGTTCCCCTAGGGATAGATAAAGGCGATCTTATGTTGGTAAGCAAGAAGGATATTTACCTGATTGTACCCAAAAAATCCATCCATCAAGGAAAATATTTCAATTTTAGCACACTCATCGATAATCTAGTCAATAAAGGGAGTAGGGAAATTGCCTTTAGGAAAACCCTGATTAATATCCCTATAATCAACATAGACACGTATGGTTCCTTGCTTTTTATTCACTAGGACAATGTTAGAATCTATTGTAGTGGCTACAACCACCCTCCAAAATTTCTCCTTAGCTTTTTTTTGGAGCGTCCCTACCAAACATCTTCAGCAACATGTCTTTCATTATCAAGTACATAGGCTTCAGCTACATTTCAACGGCTTTCCAAACTATGCATGTCAACTTTCTTGTCTCCCGTCATAGCCTACCATTCTAGACTTAGGTAATTTTCTGGCTGAGATGTTCACTCAAAATATTGCACAATTTTGAAGGTGAACTAGCCTTCCCTCCATAAATTGTGCAATCATATCGGGCTGCTTGCTGAGCTCCATAATTGTGCAATCTAGCCAGGAAACCCTCCCTTAGAGAATTACATAATCTAGCCCAACATTAGGCTTCAGCTTAGAAATTGCACGATTCTTGGAGGCAGTGACCTGCTGACCCCATAAATTGTGCAATGCCTGAGGGACAACTAGCCTTGCTCAGCCCTGAAACTGTACAAATCCCTTTCCCACACTTGCAAACTGCTACATGTGCCTTTAGGTTGATCAGTTCCCTCTGGGACTGAGAAATCATGAATTGCATGCATGGGCTGCTTTTTCCCGAAACAACAAAAACCAACATGTAAAAAGAATCCCTAAATTTTAGGGATCTATTTTTAGCAGTTAGAGGTTACATGCAAAAATCATTTTAAAAACTTCCCTCCAAGTGTCACGTTTTCCCAAATTTGTGGCATGTGCATCATAAGCCTCAAATTTATTTATTCGATGTTGTAGAGATCATTCCTCACATCAATCTTGGAGCTCTAACATCCCACAACACATCTAGGAGTCTTTTGCACATCCAACTGAGTTGTTTCGGGTAAGTCTTATTTTCATGTCATTTGTTGCTTTTCTGTCACTTTTAATAATTCACTTTGTATGAATGTTGTTTTCTTGGTTTGTTTGAATGTCTGTTATCATTTTAATGTATATTAACTTGTAGAAGCATCATTTTAGTTTTTCTTTGCATCTCACTGTTGTCGCATGCATGACATTATTTTGCAGGAGTGGTTGTCATTACGACGACTCGTTTCACACACATGCACACATTCCCCTTTTCTAAATCCTACATTCACTATTTACATGCATGATCATTCACTCTTTCTTACACTCAGTCTCACTGTGTATCCAAACCTTTTCCACATATGCACGAGGGGTCATGGTTTTATCATACTAAGCTTTAACTCATCCTTTTTTAGTCTCAGTTACAAATGTGGAAATTCAGCGAATCTCATCAGGAGGTTCTAAGTAAAGAAATCATTCTTCTTCAGGTGAAGTACAAACAAGTAGTTTGAAAGATAGCTTCAATGATTGGATCTCATATTCAATGGGTAGTTTTGTACCTTAAGAAACCAATTTCCTGGCTGTAGGGAAATTGTGCTTAAGGCATTAATAAATATCACTTACTGTCACTTATTGTTTGTTGTGTTCTCAAATAAAGGACCCGGAAACTTGGTTTTAAATTCTTAATACATGTATGACCAGAACATCTTAGAATTTTTTGCTAAATATAAATGATGGATGAAGATAGTTTGAAGGGGAAGCTAAATATAATAACCTGATCTTTCACAGAAACTAGTACCTGTAACTTAGAGGAACTATGATAATGAGAACTGAATCATAGACAATATGTTGATCTTTCATAAAAAATATTATCTATAATTTATAAAGAAAGTGAGGAATTCAAGTGATGGAGCAATCTTTTAAGGAACTTTAACCTTATCTACATAAGTAAATAAAGACCAGTTGCTTCATTACTATACTTGAAAAGAAGAAAACATAGCATGACACATGACATAGAAACATACAAAATTATATGCAAAAACGCATGGAAACTTCTGATTCTTTCATTAATCAATGATGATATCAAGAATACAACCCCTAGTCCCTGGGTTCTCCCAAGTTCGAACCACCAAGCCCTTTCCTTGTAAATTTTCTTCCTCGTATACATTTGTGGAACAGTTGTTGATCTATGCAATTTCCAAACTACTAAACTATTTTCCTAATTATTTGAATTATAAAATATTACAAAATTTTACAAAGGTTTAAAGATACCTCAAAGAACATAAAATAACAGAAAGCAACTTAATTTAGAAGAAGACATTAATGGATGACTCGCTCTGTTAATCTGTTGTTGAATTCCTTTGTAAATGCCTTAATCTTCTTTAATCATAATGTGTTGTGTTAGAATTGTATAATCCTAGGCTTATGCATGTGTCAGATACATTTTAATTAACCAAAACATGAAAAACCCAACCGATTGCCTTTCCCTTTAAAATTAGCTTTAACACTAATTTTCCGTTTACACGGAAAAATTGATGCAAAACACATAAAGTGGAACTGAAAAGGAATTAATCTGATTTAATAAACCTATCAGATCTGCCTATTCAGCGCTGCATTGACCTCCCATTACAAATTGCAATCGGTGCTCTTAAATAGTGTATCATCTCAAATCTTAAGACTTCTACAATATGGCGGACCCGATGATAGTATAAACATAGCACATAAAATTTCAGGTCCAACAATCGCAATCGCAATCAGTGCTTTTCCAATGCACATGCATAAAGGTGGACTTGTTTTACTTTAAAATACAATGCATATATTTTAAGTCTGGCCCGCAATCACAAACCATGATCTGCTTAGTCTTATACATAAGTATTAAGCGCTATGTAATATTGCATACCCGACGAGGCTTATAATATAGCATATATACATTTCTAGTCCGCCTATTGCAAATCATAATCATTGGAACCCAAGATATATATGAATAAGGTGCTCTGTTATACTACGGACCCACTGAAACGTTAAAATATAACATATATTTTTGAGGTCCAGTGTTAACACTTAAACACTTGTTTTCTTTGTAAATTCAATTTCGATATCTATATATATATATATATATATATATATATATATATATATATATATATACGAATACATCAATATAACCAGTAGCTTCATCCTGAGCTATATCGTGGCTGATTCTTCTATTTTACTTATTCCTTTACAAGGAAAACATACCCGATATACCATTATTACTCCTTTGTTTTGCTTTTATCTCTTTTTTTAAGTGTTTTGAAGAGATCCTTGAATGAAAAATGGATGTTATAAAAAATAAAAAATGCATGTTACAACATCTAGCTCCACTTGGGGATAGTGCTTTTGCCATGGAAGCACTAAGAACCACAGATCAGTGCCTTATCCATTGGGCATGGAGTCAAATATTGCTTTGCCAAGTCTTAACTGTGTGAAAATCTGTATAATGAAACCACACCAATATCTACAGTGATTAGATGCTCGCACTCTGATAACAAAATATTGGGAATCATAGATCAGTAGCCTTAGTTGGGCATGGATTCCAAAGCTATGAAAACCCTGAAATCTGACAACTGAAACCTGACAGTCTTGAAGTTTGACACCTATGCAAACTATTTTCCAACTCGAAAAGTCACCCTTATTCATCAACTAATGATTAAACTGAAGAACTGCAGCTGGAAAACCAAATACTCAACACCTGAGCCTATTTATGTACAAGTTCATACATATACACATGATTGATCTCCATTAGGTGAAGTCATTCTTCTAATGATATGAGATTAGCATTTGAGTGCATAATATTGAACCATTCTGCTAGTTTTAAAATATAATTCATCCTAAATGAAAAATAAACTATGCATAAAGGTAGCTCACAACAAAAATTAGAAATATATCCACAAAATGATATGTGTAGACTGCTGATAAAATCCTCCATGTAATCTGCCACACGATCTTCAAGAATATAAGAGGAAATATGGTCCTGATCAGCTCCAAAAAATAAATTCTCTATGTATGAAGGTTCTTGCCAAAATATACCTTCCGTTGGGATGATATGATTAACAGAACAATCAGTAACATCTTTAAGAAAATTATCAATGTCACTTTCATGTCTCCACTTTTCATCTCTAAGCTTTGATTGAAAATAACTTGTAATTGTAATTTCAGGAAGAAAAAGCAGTTTTTTTCACATTATTATATGACATATGATCAACTTCAAATATATTATTTACCTCTGATCAATAGGCATCATTGTGTTCTTCAATGCACTGATATACAATCTCTCTATCAGCTTCCTTTTTACATGAGATAGCCTCTTTTTCTATGATAGAGGGCTCAATTTATTGTTGTCCAACACATTCCACTTGCTAGTTTCTTCCTATAGGTTCAACACCCAACTGATAAACTTGAAGAGATTCTTCTTGTTCCCCATTTAAATCATTTTCAGGATAAGTAGGAGGTTCATCAAACTCATCAAAATAAGATCCTTGGGGATTTATTTGCAACTTAATTATTTTTTCCTCTTCTTGACTGCTAACCAGAGACTCTTGATGCATGTTTGAACTCTCCTCCATTTGAATACTCTCTTGATTTTCCTGAAACAGAGTCCACTGATTCTCTTCTTGAGAGATTATTGAAGAAAATTGTTCTATAACCCTCTCCACATCATTTTGAGAAAATGATAGTTCATCGCTTTCAGAGACCTTCTCATAATTCTGAATGCTTGATATACTATCAACAAAATCATTAGTTTCATCAACAAGATTATTCTGAGCCTTTAAAGTTTATTTAGCATTATAATATTCACAACAACCTTAAAAAATAAACTTTTGTGGATAATAAGTTTTACAAGAATAATTGAACACTGAATGGAAATATTTCAAAGATGAAATGCTTAAAAGAGGCAGAGACCTTAACCAAGCCCTAGCTTCTTGATCCAAATAAAACATAAACAATTTCATATTAACATCTTCATGAATGATGCCTTGTTGTTCCATGCATTCATGAAACTCTTGGAGGTGTTGAGCTAGATCTTCATATTCCTTTCTATTAAATCTTGGAAGAAACTCATTCCACACAAAAAATGCAGGCATATCATGGGGACAGCCAGTGATTCCAGTAAAATCAAATGGATCAAATTTATGGACTAAGAATGCAAGGAGAGCCATCAAAACCTAGAAAAGAAAACTTCAAAGTCCAGTGGAGCCACCAATCAATGTGGTAAGTAAAATCACAGGTGTGTGTGGAGTACCAAAGAAGGTATGTTTTGATGGTTATTTCAGTATCTTTTCATTATGACTTACAAGCCTTTTTGCATCATGAACTTAGAAAATGATAAAGAGTTATAACAAAACATGTGAGATTAATATGCAAAACAAGAACGCTGACAATTGTCGTTTACGTGTGCAGGAGGGAGGAAAAACGAAAATTTTCTGTTCTAAAGGAAAAGACAAAGACGGGTTAACTACTGTCCCTTCAATGGGAGACTGCATGCAAACCAGATCAAAACAGATCAGCTCGGGAAAGGAAGCAGAGATATCTGCTCGGCATAGAAAAGAGAAGAAATGACTCAGGGTTAATGGTTCTGCGAATCCTTTAGGATCCTTGATCCTAAGGGATCGTTATTTTATCTATTTCTACATTTAGATATCTTCGTCGTCACCCTTATATAAGGGGCAGCACTGTTAGCTAAGATGTGGTTGTTATGCCTTTATGTAATTTCTTTTAAAGAACAAAACTTTGATCATCGTGTCTTGTTAAGAACTGCTCTACTGTAATTTTGCTTGATGCATTAATACAAACTTGGTTACTCTTTTATCTTTGAGCCTGGAATAACTTCAAGCAGTGTATCCCTAGAGGCTAAGGGCCCATACCTAGAGGACACTTGGTCTTGTACCATTACGCGTGGTTTTTGTGTGGTTTGGTTATCGACATGATCTGGTAATCTGACGTGTTTTATAAAGTTTGTATCACATGCTCTGTTGTGTTTAATCCATTAAGGTTTCTGAAAAAAAAAGTATTGTATTGATGCTACATCATATTACTATTCTTTTAGGTGTTGATATAATACGGTTAGTTTCTACAAAATACTGTTGTTGTTCCATTACAAAGTTTTTGTGTTATGCGAGTGTTCCTTAACATTACAGAATTCATCTTGGAAGCTCTGTTCCCTATGACTATTGGATTCTTGAATACTGTTGTTCTATCTTGAAATGCAATCGTATTCTTTCTAATCAAAGTGACAACTGAATCAGATTACGATTTGAGTATGTTGTGTCTATATGGTTTTCAGTGTTGTTCCATAATGTATCAGTAAGTAGTGTTGTTCCATTTGTGTGTACATCTTTAAGAGTGAAGGATTGATGTTTGGTTATGACTAATGCAATTGATTTGATAGATTTACGGCTTGTTAGACTTAGTTTTTTCTCTATTCCTTCATTGTTGTTCCATTTCGGACTTGTTGTTCCATTTCATTGTTGTTCGATTTCTTTGTCGTTCCATTTCTTATCTGTCGTTCCATTTCTTGTTATTGGTGTGAAGAACGATCTCAGGCTGTAGTGAGCATCAGCATCTGTTGTCTGGCTCGCATACCTCCGATTTGTTCTCTTATTTCTTTTCCATCAGTTTCTAATGGGATGGGTTATTGCTACCGAACCCTTGACTGATAAATTGCTTAATGTTCTGAATGTGTGATTTAGTCTTTTGAAGTAGTTAAGCTGTAAACACGCATCCATTTACTCTTGTATTTTCAAACACTGTGCTACTAGCATTACTCTGGCAAATGATAGCCTCAGACTGAGACACTCTTTGAAATAGCAAAACGTTCCCGGATTTACATATTAATGTGAGGTAACTAGAGGTGAAAGAGAACCTTTTTATAGCTGCACAGTGTGCATATACAACGGCCCACTGCTAAAACTTGTCTCGACTTCAAACTTAATGAACCTATGGAAAAGTATTCTTATTCTATTGCTTTTTAGACTGTGGTCTTTGTTACAATGGAGTCGCCTTTTATTCAAACAGCCAAGTATTTCCTCCTAACTGAACAACCAGAGGAAAATATTGAGGAACCCAGGGAAAAACATTCTTGTCTTCTCTCCCTGGAAATGGTGCCAATTAATTTTGTACCTTAAGAAACCAATTTCCTAGCTGTAGGGAACTTGTGCTTAAGACATTAATAAATATCACTTACTATCACTTATTGTTTGTTTTGTTCTCAAATGAAAGACCTAGAAACTTGGTTTTAAATTCTTAATACATGTATGACCAAAACATATCAGAACGCCATTTGTTGCTAAATATAAATGATGGATGAAGATAGTTTGAAGGGGAAGCTAAAGATAATATGCTGATATTTCACATAAACTACTATATGTAACTTAGACGGATTATGATATTGAGAACTGAATCATAGACAATACGTTGATCTTCCATAGAAACTATTATCTATAGTTTAGAAAGTAAGTGAGGACTTCAAGTATAGGAGCGCTCTTTTAAGGAACTTTAACCTTATCTACATAAGTAAATAAAGACCTACTGCTTCATTACTATACTTGAAAAGAAGAAAACATAGCATGACACATGACAAAGAAACTTACAAGATTATATGCAACAACTCATGGAAACTTTTGTTTCTTTCATTAATCAATGGTGATATTAGGAATATAGTCCCTAGTCTCCAGGTTCTCCCAAGTTCGAACCACCAAGCGCTTTCTTTGTAAATTTTATTCCTTTTATACATTTGTGGAATAATTGTTGATCTCTGCAACTGCCAAACTACTAAATTGTTTTCCTAATTATCTGAATTATAAAATATTACAGAATTTTACAGATGTTTAGAGATACCTCAAAGAACATAAAATAACAGAAAGCAACTGAATTTATAAGAAGACAATAATGGTTGACTCGCTCTACTAATCTATTGTTGAATTCCACTACAAATGCCTTAATCTGCTTTAATCATAATGCAGTGTGTTAGACTTGTATAATCTTGGGCTTATGTATGTGTCGGATACATTTTAATTAACTAAAGCACAAAAAAACCCAACCTACTGCCTGTTAACACCCAGGTTGTTCCCTATGACTCCCTAGGGAATACGGCCGGGGTAACCACTAACCAATCTTTGGACTACAGCTTCTAGCCCAGCTGTAATCAGAGAGGGCTCTCTCTGTAAGGTTTGTCACTGTTTTAATGGAGTTTTAAGCTAGTTATGAAGTAAAGGTTTGTTTGTTTTTTGTGTTTGGTTGGGAGGATGTTTTCTGATAATTTTGAAGTGTTCTCTGCAGATGAATTAATCCATTGGGCAATGGGGTCTGTAGCTATTGTTTCGTTGAGATCCTGGTTTAGTGCAGCTGGAATTACAGGGCCTGTATATATCTCATAAAACAATCTGTAAATTGTGAGGGTGAAGTGTGAATCAACTAGGGAAGAGCAGTTAAGAATTCTTCACTGAGCTGGAATGTGAGAAAGGGACCTATTACTTAGGAGCATTACCTGAATTCCTGAAACAATAGATCACTGTGATGATATAGTGTGAAAGGTAGCATTTAAGAATTACACTTTCATTACCATATCTGAAAAAAACATTTGTAATAGCTTAGATTGAGTTTAGGGTAATCTGTGATTAAATCCTGAGACTATTCTTTTTCCTTGCTATTTAGATATTTGATATATGGAAAACATGAGTGATATATGAAAGATAACAAACATATAACAAAGAGTAACAAGAAAACTTATTGAGTCATGAAACACGCAGGAATCCTGCAATATTCAGGCATACACCAGCAAGACATCAAGAGACACCACGCTTTGGAAATCCCATCATCCTTTGTATTAGTTGTCTGAAGATTTACAATAGAAGAGTAACATAATAGATATCAAAAGATTTCTTACATCCAGAGTCCAACTCCTGCTAACAAATGCGAGGGGTAATATATAGAAGTCTATTACAAAATATCTCAGGCATTGAGTCATCTGAGAGGGAAAATATCTTCTTTTACTCGTACAGGGCTTGCAGATGAGAAGTTATTACAATCTTAAATGAATTATAAAGGCTCTTAACTCCTGTCAGAGCAATTCTGACCTTTGGGGCTCACGGAGTTGGTTGAGCGCTTTGACATAACTGCTGAATGACGTGTCTGTGCAGCTGTAACTTCCTGTGTCTTCTCGGCCCTGTCACCTGTGACTGCTGATGCTGCTGTTGTGGCCGAGTACCTGTGCTGAGTTAGCTCAACCACTGTCTTCATACCTACTGATGTGTCTTTGTTCTGCTGTGTATGAGATTCAAAATATTTTCAAAGGCAAAATCACAATTACTGACTTTGGTTTAACAGTAATCGTATCAACTCTTCCCATGTATCTGATGGAGGCAACTGATGTTTCAAGATTGACCCCATGGTCTCATCAGCCTCTGTATATTTATAAAAATGAGGGGGCTCATCAAATAAATGTG
>APFE030576957.1:0-25831 GCA_000404065.3 Pinus taeda | reverse complement strand
CTTTTTTCCTTTTGCTATTACCAGGGCTCCTTTGGTGACCTTCCAAGCTTTATCTGTGAAAGTTGTCACACAACCTTCACCGCCTAACTGCCTTGTTGAAATCAGATTTTTTTTTAGATCTGGAACATGCCTTACCTCCTTTAGTAGCCATTGGTTTCCATTCTGCTATTTTACAATAACCTTACCCATTCCAACAATTTTACAGGGTTTATCATCACCCAAACGGACTTGTCCAAAATCTCCTTGAATATAGTCATGAAAATATTTCTTATGAGGTGTGGCATGGAATGAGGCCCCTGAATCTACCACCCAGGAATCAGTAATATTTTCGTAAGAAAGAATCAAAGCATCTTGTAACACCTCACCTATCACATTTTCTTCATGATTATTTTCTTGTTGTGCATCTCCTTCTTTTCCCTTCCGAGATCTACAACCTTTCTTTAGGTGTCCATTCTTTCCGCATTTCGAGCACACTATCCCCGATCTAGACTTGGATCTACCTTTCCTTGATTTACTGCGATATCCTGAGCTCTTTCCTCTTTCCATTTTTCTTCCCCTAGATTCTACACTCAAATCATTACCCGATGTCTCACCATAGCTTTTCCATCACATTTCCTCACTAAGGATAGCACCAACAACATCATCAAACTTTAAAGTACTAGATCCAGAAACAGAGTTACTAATGGCCATTACTAAGCCATTCCAACTTTCTGGTAATGAGCACAAGAATATCAGAGCTCTAAATTCATCATCAAAGTTTACCCCTACAAAACATAACTAACTTGTAACAGTATTAAAATCATTTAAATGGTCTGCAATAGATCCACCTTCCGACATCTTCATATTAAATAACCGTGTCATAAGAAATACCTTGTTTGAGGCCGAGGGTTTTTCATATAGTTTATCCAACGCCTTAATCAAACCCTCTGTTGTTGGTTCCTTCGAAATGTTGAAGGCGATCGACACTGCAAGGCACAACCGTACTATTTCGAGTGCCTTTCTATCTAGAAGGTTCCATTCTTCATATGTCATACCCGTTGGCATCTTTGTTTTTCTGCCCAATGGTAGGTATAGATCTTTCTGATACAGATAATCTTCCATCTGTATCTTCCACAGCGAGAATTTTGGCCATCAAATTTTTGGACCCTAAACTTACCATCTTCCCTCATTGCTCCCACTCAAACCAGGAACCCTTCTTTCCTGTGAGTTTATCAGCCAAATAGACCTTCAGCTCTGATACCAGTTGTTAGAAAAATATATATTATGGAGCAATGGAACACATAAAATATTGCAGAAATATAAACACAGAAAACGCATAAAACAAGAGAGACACAGATATACGTGGTTCATCCAGTTTGGGCTACATCCACCCCGAACAACCAATCCTTCCTTTATATTATCCAGCAAAATGAAGTGACACAACCTACAGCAGATCCGCTGTAATATCCTCTGTTTTCTCTCACAGTCTTACTTCTCTATTTCTCGCTCGGAGAATATACATCTATTACACAGCTTGAAATACAATGCCCTCATACATAGAGAGGGGTTGCCTTCTAGGGAAAAAAACCCTAAACTAAACATAAGTTCTACTGTCAGATCATCCCTCTAATGAATGGCCCATATTGGCTAGAGATTACTATACTTTTACAAGGCAATTTTACATTTGTTTTTAGCTTTTGGTGGTGCTACCCCCAAGCCCTCGCCGGGGGACCACTGGCCCCCGGACCCCCCAGCCGGGGGGGAATCGGCCCCCCCGCACCCCCTGCGTGGAGGGGTGTACAAACTTCCTCGGGTATACATCCGGCTGAAACAAATACCTCTGAACAATCATGCTCCACACACAACAATTTCATTGTCATCTTCAAAAACTTTCAGTATTTTACACTGTCAGGCAAAGATGGTCTATATTTCACCTTAACTTCATAAGTCAATTTAGGAGGCAAAGGAGGAATAAATGTGCTATCAGACACAACAAAGGAATCAACAAGATGGTTTTTCATTCTTGGGATGTAAGAAATGCTGGAAATATTAAAAGAGTCCATGAGCTTCCATACCTCATCTCTGTATGCTTTTAGCCTTGGATGCTTTACTTGGAAATTTTTATTGACTTGTTGAATGATAAGGTTTGCATCACCAAACACCTTCAGACCTTTGATGCCCATTTCTTTAGCAGTGTTTAAGCCCAATATCAAGGCTTCGTATTCTGTTATGTTATTTGTGACTTGAAAAGTTAACTTGAAAGATAAATGAATGCATTTTTATGTTGGGGTCACAAGGGCTACACCTACACCTACAGCTTCCTTAGAGCAAGCTCCATCAAATAACATGTCCCAAATTTGTGGGCCTTCTTCCTCTATGATATGGCAAACCGGTTTCTTAAGCTACGTGGAGGCCAACTAGGATTCTTCAATCTGAAGAATACAAGCTCCAAAATCAGTGTCGACAACATAGATGGGATGATTAGTGGGATTCCTTTCTTCACTGATGATATAAGCCAACTGAACTTCTCTGTATAATCTCATATTCTCACCTCCAAAAACTAGGACAGTAGCATAGGACAGATCATTTTGCAATGTTACATCTAATCTCTTGATGCAACCTCTGGAGAGCAACATGCCAAACTTGGGGTGTACATCTACTACCACAATATCCATCATCATGCTCTTCATGGGCAGTTGAGACAGGGTGATGGCTAGGTCTTTGATTAATCCCAAACATTTCACTTTTCTAGAGTCAAAAGAAAATAGGTCATGATAAGACTTGGTAATGTCAAGACCCAACTCATCCATGACAGTCGTGGGCATTAGGTTATGGTTGGCTCCTGTGTCTAGAAGGTAGTTGTGAAGGATTTTGACATGAATAGTCAAAGAGACATAGAATGATGGGGAGTTGTCATCAAAATTTTCAATCATTGGGCTAAGAACAACAATCGGTTTGTCGTCTTGCCGATTTACGTAGTCAGTGGAGGCTTATATGGCTTTAAGCTCAAGGGCCTCGAGGATACTCTTGAAGGACTCTTTCTACACTAGTTCAATCAGAGGTATAGGTACACTTAGCTTCTGAATTTCTGATTCAAAATTGAAAGGAGAAGGAGACTTGTCAAGGCCTCTTACCTCGTGAGCTGGAGCTTTGAGGATGATTGGATCAACTGTCGGTCGTTTCTGCTTTTTAGATTGTTGTATTGCAGGGATGGTAGCTCTTTGAATAGGAGTTTCCTTGGCGTTATTCATCTTCGACCTTAGCTCATATCTGTGTTGATCACCAGTTTTTAGAACAACTCCACCATCCCACTCTTGGCTGATCTGGTCATTGAAAAATGACTTTTCATAGGCAGCTGACGTAAAAAAGGAGGCACTGCCTTTGTCTTCCAGACAAGATCTCATCATCGTCTTCAGACTTCTCTTCTTCCATGACTACATTCTGGAAAGGGGTCTTCACCCTTTGGTCTTCATTGGAATCTTTGCTTCTTTTCAAAATCTACAATTGCTCATTAGCTCTTCTATATGGATTTGGGTTCCTAGGAGCAAAGGTATTAAGAGCTCTTCCTTTCCAGGGTGTTGCTCAACCTTTAATTTGGAGATCTCAAAGGCTAATGTCTCTATCATCTTTGTCACTTTATCTATCTTGGGATCTGAAGATAATGAAGATTTTCCCCTCTGTCTCCTTCTATCAACATTTCCCTTGAGCTTCTTTGCAGCCATGATGTTTGATTCTACTTCCAAGGTTGCGTCCTTCATATCAGCCAAGGTAACACATCGTCTCTCACTCAACAATAGACAGAATTCAGAATCAAAGGCACTGACATTGGTGAGTTTAGCAGAGGTAGTGGTGGGTTTTACTTCAACTGGTATCTTGTTGTAAATACGATTAAACCTCCTATTAAAATCAAACAACAACTCACCATTTTCCCCCTTTAAGTTCCCAAACTCGGTGTGGTAGTAGAGTAGATCCTTCTTACCCCCCCCAATGCTTTAGGAATGCATCATCTAAAGCCTCAATATCTGCTATAGAACTTGGGGTCAGTTCTCTGAACCATTTTCTAGCCTCTCCATCTAGACTTTGGACAAAGACTCTCATCCATACATCATCTTCACTAATGTCCAGGTTATCAGCATAGCTATAGAATGATTCAAGATGTTCCTCGGCTGAAACACCTTCAGTCCCAGTGAACTTAGGCCTATACTTATGATATTCTCTAGTAGGCATGGCATTCAAAGGAGTGGTCAATACTAGAGGACCATACCTAGCAACTATGATTCTTTCCATTTTGATAGGTGCTTGTGGACCTACCATAGCTGTGGTGGCTATAAGGGTATTGGAAGTTTGAACAACAGAGGGTTGAGGAGTGACTGATAGGACTAAAGGAGTATGATGGATAAGAGGAGAGGCTTCCTTCGGGCTTAGAATGGAAGGAGAACCTAAAGAATAAGGAGCTTTATGAATCTCTAAGACTTTTTCTTCACTGCTAGTATTAGATGCTATACTCTCAACATGTAATTGTTCTATTACAGAATTTTCTTAAAGAGATATAGAATATTGTTTAGAGCTACCTGAACTTGATGCTCCTTTCAAAAATGCCTTTCTTTCTTTGATGATTTTTTCAGGGTCAGGAACTAGGTCAGCTTGTGGCTTCTAAGGATTTCTCCAAGTATTCTTCACAAACTGAGCTTGAACTATGAAGTGGAGTTTCCAAGAGGTTAGTCCTCCAGTAGAGTCGCCAGATAGATGATTACAACCGAAAAGTGGTCCAAAATTTGTCTATCATCAAAGTTGGATCTGTGTCATCCCCCAGGGAAGCTGAGCTTTAGTCTCCTCTCCTCAGCGGCGATGCCAATTATGTTAGCACTCCAGGAAACTCTCCTAGGTTGTAGCTCAAAGATGCCTAGAAACATATAAATCTTCAATATTGTTCTCTGAACTATTGGAATGGATTGGGGTTTAGATCATGTCAGATGACTGTTCATCTCTGTTTTGACTCAAGACATGCATGAACACCCTCAGCTTGACAAGGCTTTCGACCACTAATACTCAATAGTTTATAGATTCAATGAATAGATGGAGAATCCTGATTGTACCAACAGATACATACATAAACACATATGAATGGCTAGCTATAGAAAGTAAATGAAGCTGGCAAATCTAATTTATCAATACAGAGATAAGACAATAGTTATCTGGCATTAGATACAGAAGAAAACGTGAATAACCTATTCAAGTGCAAGCTTAGAGTAGAGGAGAAAATGGGAATTGAACATGTAACAACAAAAGAAGTTTTTATTACTGGAATGAAGATGAGACGCTAAGAGGAGTGGAATATCCACAGTCTCCAAAAGTTGAACCCTTAATACTTCTAACTTTCATCCATTTATATTCTTTTTACAATGCTCTCAGGCTCTCTGAGGCTCGAGCTGTCTTAATCTATCCCCTCTGGCTTCTAACTGCTTGATGCCATCATTCGATGGACATGAGCCAGAGGTCTCTTTTTCTAACAACACAGTAACCAAAATTTGGTAATTTTGTCATGTTGTCAAGTAGCTTACTTGTGCCAACGATGCTCCCTGATCACTTCTGTTGGTTCAGCTGCATCATGCTGTGGCTTTTTCCCCTTCTGGCCATCTGTCTCCCAGCCTCTGTCTCCCGGCCTCTATCCGCTCGAATCCCTCTTCTAGCATTAAATAATCATTGCAAAATGGCTTAAGGGGATGTGGTCACCTATTCTGCCATGGATGAGTGCATCAGGCCTTTGAAATCCTTGAAACGGCCACTTTCTATTAACATAGAGAAATGCATTCAAACTATGAAAATCCACCACAAACACTATTCATACGGACTTCAAAAGTCCTTAAATCTAGTCTATTCTTCTATCGAGTTTGTCCTCAATCACTGTTGCAAGTCACTTCGGCCTTGTTCCAAGGCTTCCCTTTGTATTTCGGAAATACGTTTAAAACATTGAAAATAATGTAAAAATGGCTTCCTCCGGACTTGCGATAATATACATTTTCATTGCCAAACCTCTTCGTGTTCAGGTTTTATCACATCGGTGTTTTCTCTTTGTATTTCGTTAAATAACAAAATATATGAAAATATATAAAAAAATGTTATTTGGCAGATCTCAAATCCTTTACAATAGTGTTTATATTCCCATTGTGTTCCAATTATCGCATTCGGCATATATATATATATATATAATTATATATATATATATATATATATATATATATATATATATAATTATATATATATATCACTCCTCTGTGAAGCTTCGATGCGATATTGCAATGCAATTAATCGCAATCACATATCGCGATAACCCCAGGCCGTTTGGTGAGTGCTTTGTTGTGATGGCCGATTGCAATTTTGCTGATCAGATCTGGACCATTGATTGTCCAGATCTGATGGTTGTTGTGCATTCATTGTTCAAGCCTCCACTGCTCTGTTTTTCATTATTTTCTCTATGTTTTCGTTTCCCGATAGTGTTTTTCCCCCTTTTGCAGGGTTTTTCTTAGGCGACAGTTTTGAATGTTTAGAAGATATAGGAGACTTAGAGGGTTTTCTAGGATCTGTTTGGATTAGCACCTCAGGGCCAACAGGTTCTCTCGTACTATTTGTGTGGAATGGCCAGATTAGATTCGAAGCCGAGTGGGGTGGATCTCTAAATTGACAAACACATGGTGGTAGTGGTCCCTGAACTGGACTAAGGATGCATGAATCCATTGAGCTAGTAGCCCCTAAACAAGACTGTGTGTTGTGATAAAGCTAGATTGTGTGCCTCATTAGGCCTAGGAATCCTTATTGGTGAATGGCAGGATATACAGTAAAGCCAAGAGGTGGATTTTCTCTCCGTTGGGCCTGGTGATTCCAAGATGGAATGCATGGTAAAGCCTAGAGAGTATGTCTCGGTGTAGGGCCTAATGATCCCTATATCATCCTGTGGATGCATAGTAAAGCCTCAGAGACTAGGAGGCACTCAAATTCCTCACAGTGTAGGTGGAGAGCTCTGGCGGCATCCGCATTGGTTGGTGTTTTTGATGTGTTCTATGAGTCCCACATTCATACTTAGAATATGGAACAAGGGTGGTTGGCTGAAGGGAGACTTGGCTCATCCAATCTATCGACGGGTGGAACGTGGTAGTCCCATCACCGATTGGTTCATTGCATTGATTAATGAGAAAATATTTCCATTGATTTTCACGTGTAAATGTACTCATATATATATGGATTTTGATGGCTGATATGTTCATTGTAATTATGTTCCTATATTGCTGGTTAGATGTATATTTTGTGGTAGCAACTATGTTTCACTGTTAGCATGTTTTTACTTGTATTTGATTGGATATGGTATTTATGACCTAATACGTGATAAGGAAGAAAATGACATGAGGAAACAATGGTTCATGGCGATCCTCAGATAAGTATGAGATCCCTACACTTAATTATGTTGTTAACACCTGTAGGTTACATGTTGACAATATGTTTGATGAAATGCCTGTCGTGGCTAGTATGGGTCTAGTTAAGGTCTTGATTAACTATTTAATTTTGCATCATTGGTTCCCTGTAATTTATTTGATTCTAAGCTTTCATTCCTATTTGGACAGTGGCCTGGGTTTTGGGCCTTAAAAAGACCTTAATTCCCGAGGTCGCTGGCACAAAACTGGCAAGTTTGGTCCACATTCACTGGTAGGCAGACCTATGAGAGTGACTTTAGGTCTCTGGTCACCCTCTTGCCCATAGCATGAGAGCAACTATGGCCTAAGAGGTATAGACCAATAGTGGGACCCAAGGAAAAATTGTCTGAGTGGCTGACTTCTCTCCTAAGGGTTCTGTTGATGATATTAAATGACTCTATGTGATGTTCCATTGATTCCACTTCTTTAAGGTTACCTAAGAGGTCAAATCTGATCATAGTAGCCTCTCGTCTCATGTTTACCCCAGTTGGCATGGTTACTTGGGTGGATGTGAGAGGAGGGTGTTACATAGATGTTCCGTCGATTCCACTTCCTTAAGGTTGTTACCTAGGAGGTCGAATATGATCATAGTAGCCTCTCATCTCATGTTTACCCTGGTTGGCATGGTTACTTGGGTGAATGTTGGAGGAGGGTGTTACAAAGTGGTACGAGAGCATGGTTCAACTCTCAGATTGAATGGGTTGAATGTGTTAGTCATGCATGCATGTCAGTTGCATGTGTGTCTCTTACACTTATATACTTGTTGCATTTGTTGGATGATGGATTAGAGTTGTAGTATGGTTATCATAGAGAATTTGATGTTGATTTCATGAAGAGTAATTGACATGAGTATGTGATTCACTGTATATGGTTATTTGTCGCTTACATGTTGAGTTTATGTCGTCTACTTACATCCTTGTATGTTAGGTTACATTTTGAATATTTTAATTACATGTATCAATGTTGTAGGTTGATTACAAGAACTGATCGATCACGTTCGATTACATGCGCTTATGCGTATTTGTATTTGGTTAGGCATTGCTTATGAATATTGTCGGTTGCATATGGCAATGTGTACAATGGAGTAATGGTTATTGTTTGGAGGCTTTTGCGATTTGTACTGTGTGTAGAATTTTCTTCTAGAATTATCACATCCATTGTTGTTAGAATCGATGTCTCGAGCCATCCACTATGGCTCATCATCAGGATAGATCTATACATGTGAAGGACAGATCTCACGGGGACTGAATAAATAAAGGAGTGAGCTATGTGGAGAGGGAATGTTCTTAGCCGGCCATGCCATTATTTATAATGATAATTTTAATTAATTTTTATTTTTATTTTAATTAATTTATTTCTTCCTTTCTTTTTCTATTTATTTTAATTAATTTTTCTTTTTTCCATTTATTACTTTTGTTTTTAAGTAATTTTATTTTAGAATTTCAATTAATTCTAATTAGTTTTAATTTTATTTTAGAATTTTAATAAGGATTTTTTAAATTCTTTTTAAGATTTTAAAATTATTAATAATGCTAATATTCATAATCATATAATTTATGTTGAATTTTAATTTCGAAAAATTCCTTAAAAATTAATAGTAAAGTTGATATTGATATTAATATAATTTAGATTGAGATTATTTTAACTAATTTTAATTTAGTTAATTAATGTTAATTTTTAATTTAGAATAAATTCTTAAAATTTTTAGAATAGATTTGTCTTTCGAAAGGATTGATTTTTAATTTTGTTAGATTAAGAATTAATTTTTAATTTGGAATAAATTTTTAGAATAAATTTGTCTTTTAAAATTTTAAGATTATTAATAATGTTAATATTCATAATCATATAATTTATGTTGAATTGTAATTTAGAGAAAATCCTTAACAATTAATGGTAAAGTTAATATTAATATTAATGTAATTTTGATTGAGATTATTTTAATTAATTAATGTTAATTTTAATTTGGAATAAATTTTAAAATTTTTAGAATAGATTTGTCTTTCGAAATGATTGATTTTAATTTTCTTGGATTAAGAAATAATGTTTAATAATAATATTAATCACTAATGATGTTGATATTAATATTAATCTAAATTTTGAGATTATCTAGTTAAAAATAATTTTACTTAATTTTCAATTTTTAATTCTTAATTTTTAACTAATAAAACCTTATATTTCCAGTTGAAATCTGAATTAAAAAAAAAAATTAGATTAGGTTAGTGATTATTTAGGATGTGAGGTGTGGGGGTTGAAAAGTAAGGATAGGAATGGAGTAATGGTTGTTGTCATGCATGAGGTCATAGTGCATTGTTGATATGGCCTTGCATTGATGATCACATCCTAGTTAGAGATGTTTATGTGTTGATACATTTATTTGTGTATGTTTATATCTTGTTATGATTATTTTATACATGTATCACGCTAATTTGGTGATCTTGCAGGCAAGGTATCCTCCAAAATCTATGTTATGGTACATTGGTTTATTGTGATTTGGTTTATGACATATTATGCATTACAAAAAGAAAGAGATGAAATAGCTAGAAAGGTTGTAGACTACATAGAATCTCCTTATGTATCAGATGAGTAGTGTGGTGTGGGGCATACTTTTGATTTGGCCGATACACTGAGAAGCTTGAAGGAAGAGATAAGGAGTTGTAAGGAACATAATGATCATATCATACAGGCGCAAGATAAGCAAGAAGATGTTAATGCTATACTTCTTCAGAGTTTCTTAGACTTGCAGCAACAAGGGCCGCTTCAGAATCATCCATGGAAAAGACGATAAAACTAATGGGGCATATGGTAGTAATCTCCTGATAGACACAGGTCAGATAGATCTGATATAGTGAGACATGGTAGATTGTTGGACACTCCAGAATGAAGGGGCAATGAGTACATGAATTATTCGAGTTCTGGTTCTAATAGACATCATGATCATTTTCTCTATCATCCTTACAGGAGGAATGACATGGGATACTTATCAGATGAATTCAAGAAATCAAAACCACCTACTTTTGATGGATATGTGAAGAAGCGAGAAGATGCAAAGAAGACAGAAGATGCAAAGGCTTGGATACTTGGCATGAAAAAATTATTTGAGTTGCATGAATACAAAGATAACATGAAGGTCCAGATAGCTATTTTTAGCTTGAAAATTAAAGAAGACTTATGGTGGGAAGATTTCAAGTGGGTTAGAGACATCATAACAGATGACTTGAGTTGGCGAGAATTTGATAGGCTTTTTAGGAAGAAGTAATTGTCAAAAAGTTACTACGATAGCAAGGCTAAAGAATTCTATGAGTTAAATATGGGGTCAATCACAAACGAAGAGTATACAACCAAGTTTCTTAATCTATTGAGGTATGTACCGTATCTTACTAATGAGAAGGTTAAAGTTCATAGATTTGTCACTGGTTTTCCATTAACATCTAGAGATCATATTGAGTATGATGAGCCTCGGTCACTTGAGGATGTCATTGAGAAATTGAAGCATAGTTTTGACCAATCAAAGCATAAGAATGAATCTCAAAATGGATGGAAAGGAAAAGACAAAGGTAGAGATAAATAGTAGCCTAAGAGGACAAGGCCTCAACATGCAGATGGGAAAGAAAATATGGCACCACAAAAGAGATTTAATGCAATTAGATAGGGACATGTGCCACAACAGCAATTGGAGTGTTGGACATGTGTTGAGGAGCACCTTAGGAGAGATTGTTCGCAACATGAGGGTGGAAGGCCTAAGATATACAACACACATGAGACAAAGACTATTCGGGATGTTTGTTAGAGTATTCCACGTATCTATGCAGCAGTGGACAATGGGAAAGAAGAACACCAGTCATCTATCATTGTGAAGAACACCAATCATCTATCATTGAGATGGACAGTAAGCTTTGTGATCAAGTTATTTCTTTTTTGATTGACTCTCGATCCAACTATAGCTATGTTACTCTTGACTTGGTGAATAAGTGTGGTTTGAGTAAGGAATTGCATGCAAAGTCTTGGTTATTGTAGTTGGCTACATGTACAAAGAAGTGAGTTCATCATTGGGTAAGGTCTTGCACATTTGACTTAAATGGTATGCCTATAACAACACATTTGAATGTATTACCATTGGGTTCATACAGTATGTTATTGGGCATGGATTGGTTGTATCGACATTGAACCAGGGTTGATTGCTATGACAAAGTTATTGAGTGTGTTGATGACAATGGAGAACCAAGAATCTTGTAGGGTAAGAAGAAGGCCACATCAGTTAGGATGGTGATAGCTATGAAAGCAAAGCATAGCCACAGGAAAGGGTGTAAACTATTTGCAGTACACATTTCTAGTGATAAGAGTAAGGAGGTTGAGGATGTAGATATGTTGAATAGGTACCCACTGTTGCAACGATTTTGGGATGTATTTTCTGAGGACATTACATAGTTGCCACCTCACAAGGAGGTAGAATTTTTTATTGAGCTAGTACCAGGGATAGCTCCAACATCAAAAGCAGCTTACACGATGATCACACCTAAGTTGATTGAGTTAAAGTTCCAGTTGAAGGAAATGTTGGAAGAGGGATACATTAGGCCAAGTGTATCACCTTGGGGTGCACCGGTCTTATTTGTGAGGAAGAAAGATGGTACCCTCAAATTATGCATTGGTTACATGCAGTTGAACAAAATAACTATCAAGAATAAATATCCTTTGCCGAGGATTGATGACTTGTCCAATCAGCTAAAGGGAGCAGCAGTGTTCTCGAAAATTGACTTGAGATCCACGCATCAAAGAAGAAGACATATAAAAACTGCGTTTAGGACTAGGTAGGGGCATTACGAATTTTAGCATCTGCCGACTATGGATGGATGAAATCATGAAGTGTCACTATTATTTAGATATTGAATAATAATTATGTTTAAAGTGTCTTTAGTACGTCAACTGTCTTCGGCTTATTTTAAACTTATTGAACACAGTAAAGTTGTTTGTTTTTTTGTCGCCACCTGCAAGATTAGGCTGCGAGATTCTCCTCTATCCACTCATCTTCATTGTGGTCTCCATGAGTAATTTTGACAGTATCTTCACGAATGATAATTTAACAATAAATTCCTCGTTTATTTTAAAAATTAATTATAACCAATTGATTGTTTAAGTAGGGTGGGATAAATGTTCTTTTAAGTTAAAGTAAATAACGGTTAGTAAATAATTGCATCGGTTGTTATTCTTTTCATTTGAAATTGAAACAGAGATACTGCTGGGTATCCTTGATGTTTGGTTACACACTGTTATTATAGTTGTTGCATACCAGGTGTTAGGCCTTCAATTTCACCTTTAATAGCATATTACTCAATTTTTATAAGATAAATTCCACAAGAATCGAATGCATTGAACTGTTAGTAAATAAATGCATGGGTTGTTATTCTTCTCATTTGAAATTGAAACAGAGATACCGCTGGTATCCTTGATGTTTGGTTACACACTGTTATTATAGTTGTTGCATACGAGGTGTTAGGCATTCAATTTCACCTTTTATAGGGTATTACTTTGTGTTCTTTTTAAAACAATGTCAAGTTTTTATAATTTAATTAAATTTTATTATTTTTATTAATATTTTAAAATATTTATATACATTATGATTAACTTAACTCTTATTTTATAATATAATGATACTATTATCACGAAACCAAAAACTTCTAGCAAATATTTTAGGCAACATCCTTAATCAATAAGATTTTGACTTCTTATTTTTGTTTTTACTTTTCACCGAGATTTTATCTTTTATTTTTTTTATCTTTGTTATCTAAAATTAAATATGTAAGGGTTTTGGTTAAGTGTATAAAGTACAATGATTAATAACCATTCATATAATAAGGGAGTTGTCTTTAGTGTGATTTTTTGGAATTCTAGTGTAAAAATTGAGGTGAAATCTTGATTTGTGTTATTTAAACTTTTTTTTATTGTATATATGGGGTACCCAACAAACTTGTAATTTCAATAAATTCGTGCGAGAGTTTAGAGAAATTAGACCAGAAAAACCTACCAAAAAATCACACTAAAGACAACTAGTATAAGAAAGTGGGTGCCATGAATGTTTGCAAAGTATCCCCTACCAATTATTTTTTCACCACTTCAACGCATTTATTAGCATTCTGAAGATAAAAAAATACTTGAAAATAATAAACAATCCAACTAAAACAAATTTCAAATATATATAAGATTCCGTTAAATATTCAAAATAATTAATATATTTTATTAATTAATATATAATTATTTTAAAAATAAAATCACTCATATATATTATATAATATATAATATGGTAAAGAAAATGTTAATAATAAATTAAAATTGTTATCAATTCAAAATAATAAATTAGTAAATAAAGAAACTTTGTTTTAATAATTTACATACTATAAAGAAATATATTCAATTTATTTTTATAATATATTTGGTTTGATAACTATTTTTTAAAATATATATTTATATATATTTACTAGATATTTTTCTAAAAAAAACATTACCATTACAATAAAACATTATTATTGTTAATGGGTAAGACTGGATTCCTCAATATCACAAATCAACATTACAATTAACAAAATATCTTAATTTACTAATCAATAAAACTTAAATTAAATAATTCAAAACCTTAATATAAACTTGAATTTAATATTTTTAAATGAATTTAATTATATTTACACTAAATTTACACTAAACCTCAAGTTCTAGAAGTTGATGATAGGGTTATGTGGTTCTTTTCATTTGAAATGTTAAAAAAAATATCCGTGGGATGAAGTTGTGAAACAAGTTTCTCATAAATTTCTTCTAAAATTTCAACCTTAAATGAAAACACCAATAAATCAGAACACATGATACGGTTATGATTTTATCTCGTGCATAGTGCTAGAAAATTCATAGTAAACCTTTTGGCAGTTATTACTCGGTAATCGATGTGAACGAAAATAAAGTGCAAGTTGATAAAATTGCCATTATGGAGTGGTTGATATTTGAACAAAAATATATGGTGCAAATTGGTAAAATCGTGGACATTTAATTATTTTAATATTATTTTCCAAAAATAAATCATTACCCTCATTAATTTTCGTAACATCATAGTTATTTAATTAATTTTTATAATTATTTTAATCCCTTTAAAATAAATAATCATTTTCAAATATTAAAAAAAACAAAATGTTTATATTATTCATTATTATTTTTATTATGATGAAGATGGTGGTTAACGTCCACTGAGACCAAACTTTGGTCTATCGAACTTAAAGAAATGAATTATTTAGTTTGATTTAAGATTTTATTCCTATGCTCAAAAAGCTTGGAGAGAAGCCTCCCAATCTCACTGTAATTTTGACAACGTAAAAGGCTAGGAAGGTCAGTATTGCAACAAAGATTTTGAAACTGAGATCTAATGTGGTTGTACGTGGGGCACTCTAAGTGGAAGTGATTTTCATCCTCGATGTTCGTATTCTCACAGAGATAATAGAACCTTTCCATCCATGGTGTTTTAGGAACTGCCCAACGACCTGTTTCACTATGGAGATCATGAGAGTTCGTTCTAATCTTGGCTATATAAATTTTCTTCTTTGAGCTAGTTAAAACAGAGAGATACTTTTGATCTTCTAGGGTGGGGTTGATGATCTCCTTATAATATCTTAATTTTCTTTTAGCTACTAAATCTTTCTCACACCACATGTTTTCTTTGAACTTAGAAGTAACAATATTTTTAATGTTATTAATGTTTTGCAATGCAACATTCTTGTCGATCTCCCAATGGTTTAACTAGGCCCTGATGTCTTTATACCAATCTCGTTTGAGCCTTAGGTGGTTTTGGCTAGAATTTAAAGCTTGCTTAGGAAGTCTATGGTCTCCTATGTTATTAAGTTTGTGCTTGTACAACAAAAGCCTAGTCATAGCTAGGCTCTTGATAGGGGAAAGACCAATTTCTATAAGCAGAATAGGATAGGGCGTGTTGCTTTTAACTTTGAGGTTATATGTTATAAAACGTTTCTGGATTTGCTCAATCTTTCTCCAGGATTATCTAGAGATGCTACAACCCCAAACCTCACATCCATATAAGATAACCAGAGTGACCAAAGTTTCAAAGAGGAACTTCTTTCTATCCCACATTATGAGGTTTATTGTTTTACAATTATTTTCAAGACCAAAATAATCTTTCCATCCCCCATTAATCCTTTTCTCAATGTTATAGTTCCAGTTGAGCTTGTGATGAATATCAATTCGTAGGTACTTGTAGGAAGACACTTCCCCCAAGTTACTATTGTCATACATAAAATTAGCGTAAGTGTCCTTCTTGGATTTGATAATCATAACTTTTGTTTTGTCAATGTTAACAATCATACCCATGGTAGAGTAGAAATCCTTAAGAAGTATAAGTTTCTTATCAAGATCAGATGGGCACCTTGCAAGGAGAACAATATCGTCAGGGTAGAGAAGAAGGATGATGACTATCCCAGCTAAGATCATGCCAGAACATCCTGCTTCCTCTAAACAACCTTCTAGCTTGTCGATGTAAATGCCAAATAGGGTAGGGGAGAGGGGGCAACCTTGTTTAACTCCGATATTACACTTAATATCTTTCAACCACCCCTCATTGCTCTTTAACTTGGCAATTACATTCTCGTATAACCTTATAGCGACAACTCTCAACTCAAAAGGAACCTTTAGCTCTTCTAATCTGTTCCAAAGGTTGTTTCTAAGAACCATATCGAAAGCCTTTCTAAAATCCACAAAGCAACAAAAGAGATTGGATTTATCATTGCTGCATTCCTCCACAACGATCCTAAGCGTAATGAGGTGGTCTGTTGTTGAGTGTTGCTTTCTAAAAGCCACTTGGCTTTTAGCCCGCTTACCTTCATTTTCAAGCCATATGCTCAACTTCCTTTCCAAAATAATACCATATAACTTGGCTAGGAGAGGGCTAATCATAATTGTCTGATAATTAGAGGGGTTATTTCTATCCCCACTTTTAAAAATAGGGATAATGAGTCTTTGAGTCCATGGTTTAGGGAACCCTTGCTTGACCACTTGATTGAAAATCTTGTGAATGTGGGGGATGAGGACAGGACCTCCAATTTTTAAGAATTCCACTTGGCAACCTTCAATGTCCTTAGCTTTCCCATTAGCCAAGAAATTAACCACAAAATCAATGTCTTTTAATGAGAAAACTTCTTTCGTTGTGAGCAGGGTTTCAAAGTTATCCATGACATTTGGAGATTGCTTTTTAAGATAGAAATTCCAGTCGTGTAAAGAATTTTTTTTATTATCTTTAGTTTTCCTAGTTAGAATCTGCCTCCAGAATTTCCTAGGAGCTACCTTAGAGAGGTGTAAGAGATTCTCTTGTCTTTTACGAATATACTGCCTTTTTTTCCTTTTAGTTAGGGCTTTGTATATTTTTATCTTGCCAATTTTAAGATATTCATAATGTAACAAACAAAAATCAATGTTGCAATGTGGTGAACAAAAATCAACATTGCAATGCAAAAAATAGAAATTGATGTCACATTTGATGAGTAAAAATCAATATCACAATGCGATTAAAAAAATTGATGTCACATGTGATGAACTAAAATCCATAATGTAATGTGATGAAGAAAAATTGACACTAGAACGTGGTGAATAGAAAAGCACTAGATAACAATGTGATGAACAAATAACAATGTCACAACATGTTGAAAAAGGTCTCACAACCTGATGTAATCAAAAAGGTTCACATCATAATGTAATGAATAAACATCATCATCATAATGTGATGAATAAAGTATTGATTCTACAATGGACATCCATGTCTTAGTGTCATAATGTGATGATGGCATAATGGTCACCTATAATTAACCATGGCCAAACATGGCTAGACATAGTCTTCATTATCAAACAAATCTAAACATGGTTAGCCATAGTCAACATGGTCAAGCATGGTCACAATTTCTCAATGTCACAATGGTAAAGCATGGTCATGATGGTCCACCATGGTGAATCATAGCCACATGGTCAACCATAGTCAACATAATCACATGGTCACCATAGTAATCACATTCATCACAATTAACCATACTCAACCATGAGGAACATAACTAACATAGGAAACATGGTCAACCATAATTTACCATAGTCAACCATGTCAAACATGCTCACAAAAACATAATAGTCAAAGATGGTCACAAATGACACAATGAAAGTCCTAGTCAACCATAGCCAAACATGGTCATATATTGCCTTCATGGTCAGACACGTTTGATCAACATATATCAACCACTTCTAATGTGCTTGATGCAAACAACATGGTCACCCATGGTAAACCACATTGAATATGGTTAATCCTTTCTTAGCCATGGCCAAGATGGTGAACCAATGTCAACCATGGTCAAGGTTGTCACCCATAATCAACCATGGCTAAGATGGTTAGCCATAGTGATTAATGCTCAACATGGTCAACCATAATCAACATGCCCAAAGATATTCATCTATAACACTCACAATCATGGTTATCCATATCCACTCGTAGTTTGTAATAGCCCTGGTGAAAATTCAATGTAATAAAATTAAAAACAATAACCACAGATGAATGGGACACTTATTCCAAGCTGAATGTTGGGAAAGACATCCTAGGGGGTGTTCATTTTTTTATTTATGGCTATGTAAATTGGCAAAGGAAATGGATAAGGCTTTTGAAGGAAAAATGGCATTTTTGGCACAATTATTTATGAAAATAATGGAAATTAGGAGAAAAATGAAGTGAAAGGTCACAGGTTGCATGTGAGGGGGAAAATGAAGGGAAATAATGGAAAATGAAGAAAATAGAGGCCTCATTCATAAAATAGCTTATGAGGATTAGTTGGTAAAATTTTGTCAATTTAGATTTGGATTTCTTTCATTATTATCTATCTCTCATACTCTTGGACACTTAGTGTTTTCTTGGAGCATTTTGGCATTGGAGCAAGAAAGGGAAAGAAGGCAAGAGGAAGCAAATATCATGCAGTGAAAGGTAGGATCAAGAAGCTACAGCAAGATTCATTGTAGGTATCGACTTGCATGTGTATTTTCCTTGCTAGATTTTGCATGCATGGGATTGCATGTGTTTCCTTTCTACCATGGCATGGGTTTGGCTTGGTGTGACAATATTTTCAGCCTAGCCTTGCCATTTCTTAATATATTTGTTGAGATGTGTTCTCTCATACGGTTTCTGTGGGGTGGCTGAATTGGATTCGAAGTCGAGTGGGGTGGATCTCCAAATTGACAAACACATGGTGGTAGTGGTCCCTAAACCGAACTGAGGATGCATGAATCCATTGGTCTAGTAGCCCCTAAACAAGTCTATGGCTTGCAATAAAGCCAGATTGTGTGCCTCGGTGGGCCTAAGTATCCTTGCCAGTGAATGGTGGGATATATGGTAAAGAAAAGAGGTGGATTCTCTCTCTCTTGGGCCTAGTGATTCCAAGATGGAATGCATGGTAAAGCTTGGAGCGTATATCTCGGTGTAGGGCCTAGTCATCCCTGGATCAAACTGCGGATGGACAGTATAGCCTCAGAGACTAGGAGGCTCTCAAATTCCTCACAGTGTAGACGTAGAACTCCAGTGGCATCGACATTGATTAGTTTTTTTGGTGTATTCTATGAGTCCCACGTTCATGCTTGGAATATGGAACAGGGGTGATTGGATGAAGACAGACTTGGCTCATCCAATCTACAGTTAGGTGGAATGTGGTAGTCCTGTCACGGTTGATTCATTGCATTGATTAATGAGAAATTACTTCCATTGATTTTCAAGTGTAAATGCATTGATATATATATATATATATATATTATATATATATATATAATTATATATATATAGAAATATTTTATATATTATATATATTTATATATATATATATATATATACTATATATATATACATTATATATACACTATATTTACTATTATAAATATATATTACAATATATTACATATATATATATATATACATATATAATACATATCTATAATACTATATATATACATAATATACATTATACATTATATATTATACTATCTTATATATATTTATACTGATATATGTAATTATTATATATACTATATATTGGGGATTTTGATGATGATATTTTCATTCTGTAAATTTATGGTTCCTAGTTATGATTGGTTTAGATGTTATTATTCTTTGGATAAACAACTATGCTTGTGCTCTCAGCATGTTTCCTGTATGAATTCGGATCAGGTATCTATGACCTAATAAGTGTGATAAGCAGGAAAGAGATGAGACATGAGGGAAAACCAAAATGGTTCATGAGGCGATGTCTCAATAAGTTGAGATTCCTCTACACTAATAATGTTGTCTTTACACTGCTAGTTTGCATGTGAAATATGTTTGAATGGTAATGCTGCATGGCTGTATGGATCGTGTTTGAATGGTCTATGATCAAACTATTTTTATTATTGAGTGCATATCATTGTTTCCCATGTGACTTTACTGTGATTTATGAGTTAACATTCCAGATATTTGGGCAGTGGCCTGGGCTTTGGGCCTAAAAAATTAGCTTAATTCCTAGGGTTACTGGCATAAAAATGGCAAGTTTGGTCCACATTCACAGCTAGGCAGGCCTATGAGAGCGAAATTAGGTCTCTGGTTGCCCTCTTGCCCATAGCATGAGAGAAACTATGGCCTAAGAGGTCTAGAACAATAGTAGGACCCAAGGACAGGATGTTTGAGTGGTTGACTTGTCTCCTGAGGGTTCTGTTGATGATCTTAAATGACTCTGTGTGATGTTCTTTTGATTCCACTTCTTCAAGATCACCTAAGAGGTCAAATCTGATCATAGTAGCCTCTTGTCTCATGTTTACCCTGGATGGCATGGTTACTTGGGTGGATGTGAGAGGAGGGTGTTACATATATGTTCGATTGATTCCACTTCCTTAAGGTTGTTACCTAGGAGGTTGAATATGATCATAGTAGCCTCTTGTCTCATGTTTACCCTAGTTGGCATGGTTAATTAGGTGAATGTGGGAGGAGGGTGTTACAAACTGGTATCAGAGCATTGTTCAACTCTCGGACTAAATGGGTTGAATGTGTTAGTCATGCATGCATGTTAGTTGCATGTGTGTCTCTTACACTTATATACTTGTTGCATTTGCTAGATGATGGATTAGGGTTGTAGTATGGTTATCATGGAGAATTTGATGTTGATTTCATGAAGAGTAATTGACATGAGTATGTGACTGACTGTATATGGCTATTTGTCACTTACATGTTGAGTTTACGTTGTCTACTTACATATTTGTATGTTAGGTTACATTTTGAGTATTTTAATTACATGTATTAGTCTTGTAGGTTGATTACAAGAATTGACCGATCACGTTCGACTACATGCGATTATGCATATTTGTTGTTGGTTAGGTATTGCTTATGCATATTGTCGGTTGCATGTGGAAATGCATACAATGGAGTAATGGTTGTTGTCATGCACGATGTCATAGCATGCATTGTTGATATGGCCTTGCATTAATGATCGTGTCCTAGTTAGAGTGATGTTTATGTGTTGATACATTTATTTGTGTATGTTTATATGTTGTTATGATTCTTTTATACATGTTTCATGCTGATTTTGGTGATCTTGCAGACAAGGTATCCTCCCCAAGCTATACTAAGGTACATTGGTTTATTGTGATTTGGTTTGTTTGGCATATTATGCATTACAAAAAGAAAGAGATCAAATGGATAAAAAGGTTGTAGACTACGTAGAATCTCCCTATGCATCAGATGAGTAGCGTGGTGTGGGGTATACTTCTAATTTGGCTGATACACTGAGAAGCTTGAAGGAAGAGATAAGGAGTTTAAGGAAGATAATGATCAGATCATATAGGCACAAGAGAAGCAAGTAGAGATTAATGCTATACTTCTTTAGAGTTTATCAGACTTGTAGCGAAAATGGCCACATTAGATCGTCCATGGAAAAGAGGATAAAACTAATGGGGCATATGGTAGTAGATCTCCTGGTAGACACAAGTCAGACAGATCTGATATAGTGAGAGTGGCAGGGTGTTGGACACCATAGAAAGGAGGGACAGTGAGTACAGGATTTATTCAAGTTTTGGTTTTGATAGACATCATGATCGTTGTCGCTATCATCCTTATAAGAGGAATGATAAGGGATACTTATTGGATGAATTCAAGAAATCAAAACCACCTACTTTTGATGGAGATGTGAAGAAGCTAGAAGATGCAGAGGCTTGGATACCTGGCATGAAAAAATTATTTAAGTTCCATGAGTACAAAGATAACATGAAGGCCTAGATAGTTATCTTTAGCTTGAAAATTAAAGCATACATCTGGTGGGAAGCTTTCAAGTGGGTTAGAGACATCAGAACATATGATTTGAGTTGGTGGGAATTCAATATGCTTTTTAGGAAGAAGTACTTGTCAGAAAGGTACTACGATAGCAAGGCTAAAGAATTCTATGAAAGATTGGGTCAGTGACAGACAAAGGGTATATGACCAAGTTTCTTGATTTATTGAGGTATGTACCATATCTTACTAATGAGAATGCTAAATTTCATAGATATGTCAGTGGTTTTCCATTAGCATTTAGAGATCAGATTGAGTATGATGAGCCTCGGTCACTTGAGGAAGTCATTTGGAAACTGAAGCATCGTTATGACCAATCAAAGTGTAATAATGAATCTCAACATGGATGGAAAGGAAGAGAAAAAGGTAGAGGTAAATAGTATTCTAAGAGGAAAAGGCCTCAACATGCAGATGGAAAAGAAAATGTGGCACCACAAAAGAGATTTAATGTAGCTAGATAGGGACATGGGCCACAGTAGCAGCATCAACATAGAGGTGAGGGCATTGGTCGGTTGGAGTGTTGGACATGTGGTGAGGAGAAACTTATGAGATATTGTCTACAACATTAGGGTGGAAGGCCTAAGTTATACAATGCACAACAGGCATAGACTATTGGGGATGTTGATCAGAGTATTCGATGTATCTATGAAGCAATGGATAACGGACAAGAAGAACACCAGGAATCTATCATTGAGATGGACAATAAGCTTTGTGATCAAGTTATTTCTTTTTTATTGAACCTGGATCCAATTATAGCTATGTTAGTCCTGACTTGGTGGATAAGTGTGGTTTGAGTAAGGAATTGCATGCAAAGTATTGGTTAGCACAGTTGGATACAGATACAAAGAAGTGAGTTCATCATTGGTTAAGAGGTTGCACATTTGATTTAAATGGTATGCCTACAACATCACATTTGAATGTATTACCGTTGGGTTCATATATTATGTTATTGGGCATCGATTGGTTGTATCTACATAGAACGAAGGTTGATTGTTATGACAAAGCTATTGAGTGTGTTGATGACAATGGAGAAACAAGAATCTTGTAGGGTAAGAAGAAGGCCACATCAGTTAGGATGGTGACATTTATGCAAACAAAGTGTAGCTGCATGAAAGGATGTAAGCTATTTGTAGTACAATTTCTAGTGATAAGAGTAAGGAGGTTGAGGATGCAGATATGTTGAATAGGTACCCAGTGTTGCAATCGTTTCAGGATGTAATTTGTGAGGACATTACATAGTTGCCACCTCACAGTCAGGTAGAATGTTCGATTGAGTTAGTGTTAGGGGAAGCTCCAACATTGAAATCACCTTACACGATGAGCACACCTGAGTTGGTTGAGTTAAAGTTACAGCTGAAGGAAATGTTGGACAAGGGATACATTAGGCTAAGTGTATCACCTTGGGGTGCACCAGTCTTGTTTGTGAGGAAGAAATATGGTACCCTTAGATTATGCATTGATTACATGTAGTTCAACAAAGTGACTATAAATAAAAAATAACCTTTGCCTAGGATTGATGACTTGTTCAATCAGCTGAAGGGAGAAGCAGTGTTCTTAAAGATTGACTTGAGATCCAGATACCTTTAGGTATGCATCAAATAGGAGGACATATACAAGACTACGTTCAGGACTAGGTACTTGAGTTCATGAGTTTCATGAGTTTCTTTTACACTGAGGCACACTACTTGGGACATGTTGCCTCTGAGGAGGGCATTGCAGTAGATTGAGAGAATATAAGGGCAATCATTCAGTGGGTAGCTCCTAAGAGTCTGGATGAGGTGAGATCTTTCATGGGTCTGGCAGGCTATTATAGGAGGTTCCTCAGGAACTTATCATAGATTTCTTATCCTACCACATCATTACATAGGGAAGGTAAGAAGTTCGAATGGACTGAAGAATGTGAGACTAGCTTTGAGCAGCTCAAGAAGTTACTGACGCATGCACTAGTGCTACAGATTGCAAATCTGGACAAAGCGTTTGTGGTATGAACAAATTATTGCAAGAGAGGGCTTGGTGGAGTCCTTATGCATGATGGACAGGTAGTATGTTATGAGTCCCAGAAACTAAACAAGAAAGAGAAAAACTACTGGACACATGATCTTGAGTTAGCAATGATTATACATGCGTTGAAGATGTGGAGGCACTATCTTCTTCGCAAGCAGTTTGTGCTTATGAATGATCACACTGGGTTGAGGTATTTGTTTGACCAGCCAAATATGAATGCCAGGCAGGCTAGATGGTTGGTCACGATCAACGAGTTTGACTTAGATATTAGGTACATCAAGGGTAAAGAGAATAGGGTGGCAGATGCTCTCAGTAGACGAGTACAACTACAACACTTGGCAGCTATGATCTCCTATGGGACAAAATTACAACATAGGATCTTGCAGGCAGGACAACAGGATGTCAAGTACATGGAGATTGTGCACAAGGTGATAGTATAGGTATAGGTACACGTCATGGTACAAGTATAGGTACATGTACATGTAGTGGTACATGTACATGTGGTAGTACAAGTACAGGCACAGGTACAGGTATGGGTGCAAGTGTCGATGCACAGGGCATGAACTATTGTATTACAACAGAGGGATTGGTCAAGTTCCAAGACAGGATATATGTACTGGATAACAACATGCTCAAGAAGGTGATCTTGAGGGAATTTCATATGAAACCTTATTCGGGTCACCCAAGTTATCAGAAGATAGTGAAATGGTGAAGAGATATTACTATTGGTTGAATCTGAAGAGGGATGTAGCAGAGTTTCTGGCTAGATGTTTCGTCTGTCAGCGAGTGAAATCAGAGTGCAAACATCTAGGTTGAATACTACAGCTGATTGTTATTCCTGAGCGGAAATCAGAGGTCATTTTGATGTATTTTGTCACAAGGTTATAGAAGATAGTGAAACAACATGATTCCATCATGGTTATTGTGGAAAAGTTAACAAAGGTTGCACACTTTGCTCCGATGAAGTCTAGATTCTCAGCTAGTGATGTGGCACAGGTATTCATCTGAGACATGGTTAGACTACATGGTGTCCCAAATAATATTGTGTCAGATAGGGACGTAAAGTTCACTTCCAAGTTTTGGAATGAGTTATTTGCAGGTTTGAGCACCGAGTTGGCCTTCAGGACAACTTATCATCCATGGACAGATGGATAGGAAGAGAGGGTCAACAAGATATTAGAGGACATGTTGAAGATGTATGTGATGCATCAACAGAGGAAGGGGGGAGAGTATCTCCATTTGGTCGAGTTTGCATACAACAATGGTTATTAGGAGTGAATGAGGATGAGCCATTTTGAGGCATTGTATGGGAGGAGTTGTAACACTCCCATTAGTTGGAATGATCTGGTTAGTAGAGTATTGATTGGACTAGATATTTTTGCAGACATGGAACATGAGGTGCAGGTGATCAGGAAGAATCGCAAGGCAGCATAGGATAGGTAGAAGAGTTATGCATATAGGAATAGGTTGTTCAAGGAGTTCCGGGTTGGGGAATAGATGTACTTTCGCATCAAAACCGAAGAAGATATCCTTGCAGATTGGTTCATGTGCCAAGATAGCACCACGATTTTGTGGACCCTTCAGTATCATTGAGAGGATTTGGCAAGTAACCTATTGACTTTCACTGCCTCCGACATTGAAATTCCACGAAGTTTTCCATGTATCTTTTCTTAAGAAGTATGGTAAGGACACTGATCATGTGCTTGACTGGTCTTTATTGCAGGTGGAACCAGATGGAGAATTCCAGTCGGAGCCTTAGTGTATATTGCAGAAAAAGGTGCTCATGCTCCGGAACCGAGCAATCGAGCAAGTAAAAGTGTAGTGGAAGCACTTATGGCCCGATGAAGCTACATGGGAGATGATAGATTAGATACAAGCCATGTGTAGGTTTTAACCCCGTACAAAAATTACCTGCATACGAATTCTAAATCACAGGAAAAATAAAAATGTGAGAGCATAACACATAAAACACATATACACAGAGATTTCCCACTGGATCCCAAAACCGAGACTACCAACTTGATTTTTTCATTAT
>APFE030576941.1:155601-175830 GCA_000404065.3 Pinus taeda | reverse complement strand
GTATACCATATTGCCATGCCTTTAGATTTATCTTATTTTAGTTCAATATACGGTGCAAGGGAAGTATTAAATATTGATGGAAAACTCTGAAACACAAGAAGTTAGGATCCTTTACAGATACTATGAGTAAATGGTGTTTCATTAGTTTCAAAATAATTTAAATATGCAAGAAATTTTAAATTTACTAAGATAATATACATTGTATCATAAAAAAATAATTCAAATCGTATATCCTTAAATTTTATAAAGAAAATTACAATACAGAATGATGTAAAAAATAATAGTGGTAAAAGATGTAATTGCATAAAAATGTAAAATTAATATTGTAATCTCAATATTAAAATCAATACGAAATTTTTTAATGGGTATCCTTTCAAGTCATGGGAGTAGGATGAGAGTGTAATTTCTTTATCAATAAGTAATATCCGATATTGACTTTGTCTATTATTATTAATAAAAAATTAGTTAAATCAATTGATATTTTGATTTTGTTAATATGTTTATCAATTAAATAATATTTTTATCATGAATATATAATAAATATTTTTATTTATGAATTATGGAAAATATAAATAGTGGAGGATGAGTTGTAGCTACATCTACATAAGAGATTGTTTCATTGACACTTATATTTACCGATACAACATTTAAGTTCATATATAAGATTACAACGTAGCGGAAGAAAATCTTAAAATATAGTATTGAATATTAACATAGTCTTAATAGTTCTCTAACAACACATAACAAATTCTAATGGAGAAATGTATTTTCAACCATAGCCAATTTATTCTAACATACTCCAATTTTTTCCTTTCCAAGAAGCTTTGTAAATATGTCAGCTACATTTTCAGTGGTATTGCGATAAACTATATCCATTTCCTTGGACTCCATCCTTTCCATGAAAAAATAATAGTGATTCTCAATGTCTTTTGGTCTTACATGGTATTCAAGATTATTGACTAGTTTGATGGAGCTTTGATTATGACATTGATCATTGCTTGTGTTTTATGTACTTCTCCCACATCTTCAAGAATTCACATCAACGAAATTACTTCACAAGTAGAATTGTGCAAAGCTCTGTACTCAACTTTAGTTGATCAGAAAAGATGAATTGGTTGTTTCCTCAACTTTAGTTGATCAGAAAAGATGAATTGGTTGTTTCCTGTTGCTTCATGCCACAATGATTGATCTATTGTTGAACGCATATCCTAAGGTTGATCATCATTCATCAAGGTTCTTATCCCAATATGAATTAAAGTAGCCTCCAAACTCAACATAAAAGTCATCAGTATAAAATAATATTAAAGTTAAGAGTTCCTTCAAGATATTGAAGGACTCTCTTAATTTTTTTCCAATTGCTTTCAAGAGGTTTGGCCATGAACTAACTGAGGATGTCGTCTAAAGATGTTATGCCTGACTTGGTTGTAGTGAGATAGATTAAACTTCCCACTAGTTGATGATACAATGTACCCTCCACCTATCTTGTCCCATCATCACTATAGAGTTTGGCATTATGTCCTAAATGTATTCATACTACCATACATTTTTCCATTTTAAACCTTTTGAGTAGCTGTTTTATGTATTTTTTTGTGTAACCAATGTCTCATCAACTTCTCTCCATATTTTAAGACCTCAACAATAATGCAATTCGCCAAGGTGTTTCATTTTGAACACCTACGACAATTATCCTTTAGCTTAGTCCATTAACTTATAAGCATTCCAGTTTATAATAATATCATCAACATATAGAGAAATCATAATAACACGTCTGTTTTGATCTGAATTGATATACAAGTTAAGATGACTCTTTCTTTTAATAAGACTTTTTTGAAGGAAGAAAGACTCAATCTTCACATACCAAGATATCGATGTGTATTTTAATCGATATAAGCCTTTCTTAAATTCACAAACAAAGTGATATTTATCCTCCATTATGGATCCCTATAGTGCACAAGATACACTTCTTCCTTTAGTTCCCCATTCAGAAAATTGTGCTTCTCTTCTAGCTGATGTAGTTGACAATTGTATTTTGTGTCTAACACAATCACTAAACTTATTAAGTTTAAGTTATCTACATGTGCAGAAGCTTGTTGATAATCACTTCCCTCTTTGATTCAGTAAACTTTCATAACCAACTTGGTCTTATATGTATCCATACTTCCATAAACATTAAATTTGGGTTTCAGAAACCATATGGATCTTATGGGTACTTTATTTTAAGGTAATTATTTTTAATTCTCAAGCATTATTTTTCATTATAGACTTATATTATTCCTTAATTGCATCTCTTTGTTATTTATGCTCATTATCTTGTTTGAAATTCAAATGTTATATGGCATTCATTACCTCAGTCATTAAGGAATAATATTTATATCTTACTAATGCTTGAGTTTTTCATGATGACATGCTTTATTACTTCTATCTCGTCTCCTACCACTAGTAGAAAATGAGGAATTATTGATTAGCTGACTAAAAATGTTAGTCACCACAACTTTTCCAAGTGAAATACTACAAAAAATGAGCAACCTTAAGTGACTGAACTAAAAATGACTAACATAAACCACCAATTTATTCATGGGTTAAAATATGTGACTATATAATAAGTAATACAACTAAAAATGACTAACATGAATGACTAATTTAGTCTAAGAACAAAGATACAACTATCTAACAAGCACTACAATAATATGAATCAAGTTTTTATGTTAATCATCTTAATTATGTCAAGTAATCTAAACTTACAAGTGATAGGGGATTGAAAGGATGTTAAAGATTGGCTGAAAGGTTATCCTTCCTTAAACACTTCTTCATCCTCACATGGTGTATAGGTGGTCCAACTTTGCAGTATGTATCTCTAATAATTTGTAATTTCAATAATATATTTTTTAACAAAAAAATTATTTTATGTATTTTTTAAAAATCTATTCATTGAATTTAATTGGATCTAATTCTAATTTGAAATTAATTTAAAGGGAAATTTTAATTTTTAAGACTATAATGTCAAATAAAAACTACTTTAATTTCATATTAACTGACCTACATCCATCTTAACCCTGGACCTATCAAACGTTGAGTGGGGTCCAATCTCTCGAGGTGCAAACTTTTTTTTCCTAATGCAAAACTTGAGGAAATGTTTTCACCTGGAGAGATTAGACCCCTCTCGGCACTTGATAGCTATAGGGTTAATATGGATCTTTTTTGGTTATATAATACTATATAACATCTATATTTGTATTTGTGTCTCTTTCTTATTCCATCTCTCCATCTCACCCCCCAAACATACACACACACTCTCTCCCTCTCTTCCCCTTCCTTGTCTATTTCTCTTTTCCCCTTCTTTGTCTATCACTCTCTTCCCCTTTGCTCCCTCTCTATCTATATCCTTCTCTCCATTCCCTCACTCTCTCCTCTCTCCTTCACTCCCTCTCCATGACTCCCTTATCACCCCCTCTCTCTCCACCTTTCTCTCTCTATGTGTTTCTTGTTCCCTCCCTCTGTTACCCGCTCCAATTTCATATGTTTCTCCTCATCTCTTTCTTTCTTCCTCTCTATGCCTTATCTCCCACCCCCCTCTATCTCTTCCCCCCAAATCACTCTCCCTCTCTCTCACTCTCTTCCATCCAACCCTATCACCATCTCCCCCCTTCCCTTTCCTTCTCCATCTCTATGTCTCCATCTCTCTTTCTTCCCCTTCTCTCCCTATCTCTATCTTCTCCTCTTATTTCTCTTCCCTCCTCTCCTCTCTCCCTCACTCTCTCTTCATATCTCCCTTCTAACCCCTGTCTCTCTCCACCTTTATCTCTCTATGTCTTTGTTCTTTCCTCCCTCTCTCTCCCACTCAAACTCCATCTCTCTCTCTTTCCTCTCTCTTCCTTCCACTCGCTCCCTCTATCCTACCTCACTCTCTCTCCTCCCCATCACTCTCTCTTTCTCTCTCTCTATCCTCCAACTTTTTCACCGTATCGCTCCCTCTCTCTAGCCCCTCTCCAATTCTCTCTTAAAATTGATCACATTGTATTCTATTTAAGAAAGTATCTAAATTAGAAAAGCGGTAATTGGTTGTAAAATATTAAACGTATATTTGGATCAATCATGTCAAAAATCACACACTCTAGTGAATCTATTGTAATTAGTCAATTTACTTGCTCTCATCCCTGGGATCCATGGGATCCCTAGCTATAATGGATCGATGCCAATTCTTTATATATATATATATATATAATATATATTATATATATATCCATCTTAGCCTAATTTTATTAAAACCATTTTTAATTTGTATGGGAATATTTTTAGTAGTCACGAGGATAGAGGGTTTAGATATATCTCAAATTGTAATATTTTCCCTTTTAGATTCAATTAAAAAAATGTCATAAAATTAAATTAAAATAAAATAGTTTTACTATGAAATAAGTTATGGTTTTTTGGCATGTGGTATTGATAAGTCATGGTATTAGCCCATGGTATTGTAAAAAAGAGGATTTACAAGTTAATATCCATGGTAAAGTGAGGGTGAATATCCATGGTTAACAATCTTGTCATATTGTTATAAAATATTTTATTGTGAAATAATTTATGTTATTTTGGGCATGTGGTATTGTTATAAAGTATTTTGATTGTGAAATAATTTATGTTTTCTGGGCATGTGGTATTGATAATCCATGGTATTGACCCATGGTATTGTAACAAATACTATTTTTTACAATTTAATAATATCTACCGTAATGTGGGGGTGATTATCCATGGTTAAGAATCTTTTCATATTGTTGTAAAATATTTTATTGTAAAATACTTTAGTTGTGAAATAAGTTATGGTTTTTGGACTTGTAGTGTTGATAAGCCATGCTATTGGCCCATGGTATTCGTTGTAAAATATTAAACCTATATTTTGGATCAATCATGTCAAAGAAAATAAAATAATGAAAAACTTAAAAAAATCATGCACTATATTTAATTTACTATAATTAGTCAATTTTCTCTCTCATTCCTTGGATCCTTAGAACCGAGACAGATCCATCTTAGCTTAATTTTACTAAAACATTAGTTTAATTTCTATGGAATATTTTTTGTAGTCGAGAGGATAGAGGGTTTATATATATCTCAAATTGTAATATTTTATCCTTTAAATTCAATGAAAAAAGTGTTGTAAAATTAAAGTAAAATAAAATATTTTTACTATGAAATAAGTTGTGGTTTTTTAACATGTGGTATTGATAAGCCATGGTATTGGCCCATGGTGTTGTAGCAAAGTTGATTTACAAGTTAATATCCATGGTAAAGCGAGAGTGAATATTGTCATATTGTTATAAAATATTTGATTGTAAAATAATTTATGTTTTCTGGGCATGTGGTATTGATAATCCATGGTATTGACCCATGGTATTGTGTCAAAGGTCATTTTTTTATAAGTTAATAATATCTACCATAATGTGGGGGTGAATATCCACACTTAAGCATCTTGTCATATTGTTGTAAAATATTTTGGTTTTGAAACAATTTATGTATTTGGACTTGTAGTATTGATAAGCCATGGTATTGGCCCATGGTATTGTAATAGCTCGTATTGACAATTTAATAACAAAATCAAAATATAACAAATTAATTTTATTAATTGTTAATTGAGGTCATATTTAAATGTTTAAACTCATCCCAATATTATTTCTATCTTCCTCTTCTTCTTTTTAATTTAGGGTCTTACAAAAAAAATAACAAATTCTTATTAAAAGTAAATCATTTAACCAAATTGAAATTTAAATATTTTATTCTATATTATAAGTATTTCTTTTTATTTTTTCTATTATAAATATTTCTTTTATTCTTCATTTATAGTTTAGCTCTAGGTTCAAATGAAACATTCACAGATTACAACATCACATTGTAGCACTGTATTTTTCTCTGCTTTGTCTATATGTCTGTGGAAATTCTAGAAGAAGGAATGCCATCAATGTGATTTATGTATTTTCATGGGATTCGAACCCCAGATGGAGTTTTCATGGGAAACACCTTAGGATGGAATCAACGATTAGATGGAGGGGAGGAAAGGCAAGGCCTGCCTTGTCTATATCTACGTGGAAATTCCAAAAGAATGAATATCATCAATGTGATCTATGGATTTCATGGGATTCAAACCCCAGATGGAGTTTGCATGGAAAACACCTTAGGAGAGGATCAACAAGATGGAGGAAGAGCAATGTCACTAGGCATGGATATACTAGTAATTATGGAGTTTGCATGGGAAACACCTTAGGAGAGGATCAATAAGATGGACGAAGGGCAGGGTCACTAGGCATGGATATTCTCATAATTTGTACATGGGTATGAATTTGGACTCTGTTCTTCCTTTTTACTAAAGAGGATTTCTGTTTGTATGGGTAAATAATTTAGAGGGTTTATATGATAAAAGAATAAATTTTATCTAGAGTTGAGGGTTTAATGATTATGATAAGGGAAAGTTCATTGGGCATGGATATTTTGGTAATTTGTACATGGGAATGAATTTGGACTATGTTCTTCCTTTTTACTAAAGAGGATTTATGTTCTTATGGGTAAATAATTTTGAGGGTTTATATGATCAAAGAATAAATTTTATCTAGAGTTGAGGGTTTAATGATTACGATATTTTAGTAATTTGTACATGGGTATGAATTTGGACTATGTTCTTCCTTTTTACTAAGGAGGTTTTTTGTTCTTATGGGTAACTAATTTTGAGGGTTTATATGATCAAATCATAAATTTTATCTAGAGTTGAGAGTTTAACGATTATGATAATGTAGATCTTCATTACGACCAGCAATTAATCAAAATACAATGCACAAGTAAGCATTTTGCATGTCCTTATTGTATAAAGGGTTCAATGATTATGATAGAAAATGTACAAGTAAGAATTGTGTTTGTCCTTATTGTACAAAGGGTTTAATGATTATGATAATGCAAATTTTGATTGCGGCCAAAAATTCATCAAAAGGCAATGGACAAGTAAGCATTTTGCATGTCCTTATCGTACTGATGAGTTCTCTCCTCTGTAACTTTTCTAGGGTCGTAATGTATGAAAAATTATTTTCTCTTTCCACCTTCTTTTTAGTGGTTCATTGTTTGTGTAATGGACTCTACCTTGCCCAAGTTGAAAGGGCTCAAGTGATGCAAGAAACTTTTCTCATAGGATTCAAATTCTAAACCTTCCTCAAACTTTGTTACATGAAATTAATATTTCTTGTAATCTTGAACATAAAATCTTTTATGTTTCATCCTTAGATGTTGATCTCAATGCCTACAGTTTTAAACAATGTTACTATATTTTAAGTAGAATATACTTAGATCCCTTAAATCTGACAACTCTCTGAAGCTTAGGTTAATTTTAGCTAAAAATAAAGAACCTGAACTACTTTTGCAATTTAGATTCAATTATTATAGACAATGATTAAAAATGGAAGAACTCAATGGTCCGATAACTTTTACCCACCCGTCATTTACAAAGACCTTTGGTATTATTTTGAACCTAAACAGAGAGAGAGTAAAGAAGAAGAGGAGCTTGGATGAGGTGGACCTTGACTTGAGTGAAACTTTTCAAAAGTTGGGCATGCCCTTGACTAGAAGAAGAGATTAACCAATGTTGTTGTAGATGTTGTTTCTGACAGTGTTTTCATTGCTACCATGCATAGGAAGACTCTATAGGTAGTTGAGGTTATCTTTTGTTTGTTATAAGAGGTAATTTAGGAGTATCTTTATCTGGTTAGGAAGTAGCTTGGCAGGGTTGTTACTCCTACTGATAACAATTATGCTGCATTGTATTTTTATTTTTTTAGTGATAAATCCTTCTATTAAATCTCCAAGCACACTTTTTCACGAATGGAAATATCCACTTATTTCAAGATGAATGATATGGAGACTAGGAATTTTGAGAGGACTCTTATTTTTGTAGATGACACGAGGTTTCTTAGGTGAGAGGAGTTTTTTGACATATATTGAAGGATGAACTATACCATTTTATGACACCAATCATCTGCATGCCATAGTAGTCGATCTCTATTGCATTGAGGGAGCAATGATAAAATATTCCATTGTAAAGAATTGGTATGTTGGGGATGAGGGATGTAGGTGTGGGATTTATAACTTTATTACAAAAATAGGTTTTTGCGATGGAGACAAATCAAGGATTTCGTGGACTGGAGTAGACACTATTTCAACAATCACCTGGAAGTACTAAGGCATTGTTTTGAAAGGTGATGATGCAATTGAAAAGTTCTATTCTATTTCCTTGAGAAATAACTATCGATAAGGAGGACATAGATGATCCATGTAGGGAAGAATTTCAGGAGTAGGATAGTTTCTAAAATTATAGCTATAGTCAACTCAAGGGACTACTACAGAGGATTAGTGTAGGTGCAACCAAATTATCAAAATCGAAGGAATTTTTCACATTGTGATTTGATGCTCATCGGTGACAAGGAAGCTGCAAATACTTATCATTACAGTCAGGTACAATTGAGTTACATTCTAAAGTATATAATTTCAATTATTGACATTCCTTCTTGTGTTGGTGTCTCTCTTAATTTCATTGTGGTATGATTGGAATGGGTTAAAAAATTAAGCATATCATTGAGTCAAATAGAGACCCACATGTCACTACATGTCATTGATACTCTTTGTTTTTTATACAATTAGAAGTGAGAAATATGATGTGTGCACACACAAAATGTCCTAAAATGCATGATGAATCCCCCTCTAATTCCATTTTCTATGGTGACATTTTATTTTCTTTGTTTATACAGGTCATCTAGGCACATAGTGGCCACTATCGAATGTTGAGGTATAAGTCATATAATTTTTTTATAGTCTACTTTAATTTATATTCGGGTATTCATCGTCTTTCATGTCTTATACTCTACATTGTATCTTCTTTAATTTTCAGGAGAGGAACTCAATATTGATAGTAAGAAGCAACAATTGAAGAAAGAGGAGAACAATAACACTGGAGCGACAAATGAAAAATCAGAGAAAGAACATAATCTATCTAGTGATACCCTTAGAGCCATTATCTTGCATAAGACACACTCATAGAGACTGATGGTCAAACCTTCAAAGTTGGTGAGTTCACTTGCAATTCTTTGGCAACACAATGATAATGATTTGAAATGATGAAACAATATTTCATCTGTAAATTCTAGTCCAACCCATATTAAGTTGGAAACTCATATTGTAATACATGACATTTTATATAATAAAATTTACTTGGTTGAAATTATTTTTATTTGCACTTGATATTATTTAGCGTTGTAATTAACATATGTGACTTTGCATTATCATATTAGATAAACATGCACATTGTATGACATTTTCTTAAAATTTAGTCACAAAATCATACTAATTAATTTATGGTGATTAATAATAAACACAAAATAAATATAAAACTACTAAATTAGTAGTTCATATTAATTGATGATGAACACGAATAAAATGAATATATGACTAAATTAGAAATTTATAATGATTATGAATGAAATTAAATGAAATCAATAGAAACTACTAAGTTATTCATTTATATAATGAATCTGAAAATACCAAAAAAAGATAAGTCACTACTGCAAATGATAACTTTACTATTATTAAATGATAACTAAATTTTTCATATATATGACTATTAGTAGCTAATTTATAGCATCTTATAACATGACTATAATTTAGTCATATTTCTTTGGTCATTAATTAGTTTTAAATGATGACTAAAATTTGCATGTGTTTGACTATTAGTAGCTAATTTTCAGTATCTTATAACACGATTAACTTTTTGGTCATATTCCTTTGGTCATTCATTGGTTTTCTCGAGGATTTATATAGTAATATATTTTGTTATATATTTGGTCATTAATTGCAACAATTAATGACTAAACCAATGAAAATTTTACGACCAAATTTACGACTAAATATACTACTATATGGTTAAATTGAGGAAACCAATTAATGACTAAGCTAAAAATGACTAAAAGTTGGTTGCATTATAAGATACTGTCAATTAGATACTATTGGTCACCAACAAAAAAATGGTAATTTATATGAAAATTTTAGTTGTTTTATTAGTAACTAATTAGTCATTTTGTACTAGTGTACATTGTGGTGAATCATCTTTTCTTCTTCATGTATTGTGGTCCTTAGAGATTTCCATGTCGCTAAATTATTCTCCTCTCTCTATTCCTGTTTGCCATTTTCTTCTTCTTTGACTCCCTCATATTCATAAGGAGCATTCCATGCATCATAAATTTCCTCCTGATGGCCTTCACCTAAATAATCATGAAATAACACATCTCTGCTAGCAAAAAATTATGAGTGCAGGGATCAACCAGCTTATATGATTTATGATCATAATAGTAGCCAATGAAAATTCACTTGATAACTTTTGCATCAAGTTTTCTCTTATCTTATTTCGGAACATAAGAAAATGTTTTTCTTCCAAATATTTGTAAATCACTTACTACTTGTTTATAACCATAAAGAGCTTCAAAAGGAGTGTTCCGATTTAAACTTTTAGTTGGCCTTCTAATTTTCAAATAAATGACAATACTAACAACTCAACACAAAATACATTGGTAAGGTTTCTACCTTTTAACATGCTTAGTCAACATTTTACTAGGATTTATTTGTTCATTTTAGCTAACCCATTTTTTTGTCAAGTAGGTGCTATCATGTATTATTTTAGAATTACATCGGATTTTAATTACTCAACGAATTGAATTGAAGTATATTCTCCCTGTTGATCTCATTGAAGGCGCTTGTTTTATTTTCCATCTTTCTTTTCCATCAAATTTTTGAGCTCTTTAAGATGTTCAAATGCCTCATTTTTCTTTATCCTAAAGTAAACCCATGTATTTTTATAATCATTAGTAAATATAAAGAAATAATATTCTCCAACTAGTGATATTTTTTGCATAGAATTGTTAGAAAATTAGAAAGGAAGAAAATATTTCTTTATATTGATAATTACTTGTGATATTATTATGTTTTCTTATATTACTCTTCTATTTTTAGTTTATCAAGAAATTATCAAAATAATAGCACAAAGATCACAAACACCAAATATAGGGCGGAAATTAGGGAAAAAACCCTATCTAGGGGAAAACCCAGTCAACAACTCTTCCTTTCTAACTTCATGAGATAATCCAAGACTGTTGACCTAGACACAAATGTCCTCCACACCAACTCAACCCTTCTTCCTCTTGTAGATGATAACTCCTTGAATAATAAATTTGAAATAGAAACAACAACTTGTAGCAGTAACAAAACTTCGATCTAGCAAATCTTTGACCCAACAATAACCTAAAAAAAATGTCGACTGAATAGTTAGCCCATCAACAACTTCAATATAGTAGCTATCTTAACAAAAAATTTGACCCAACAGTAAGCCGAACAACAACTTTGATCCAAAAATTAGCCCAGAAACAAATTTGATCTAGTAGTATATTTGTCCTTTAAACAAATATCCTAGTAAATCCACATGCGTGAGAGAGAGACAAACCAAGAAACTTTGATCTTCCTTCTTCCAACAACTTCACAATTTTTCTTCTCCTCTTCTCTTATATATTGAACTTGCGAGTGAGTGCATCAATATGAATTCAAAATTCTTCAATATATACCCTTTTAGTGAGGTTGAATTACCATGTTTGAGGCTAACATGGTGTGGAGGTGACAAATGGCTTATTTGACTCAATAATAAATCTTTTTACGTTATTCAAAAGCCCAAGAAGGGTCTCTTTAAATTGACAAGGACTATAATGACTTAGTAATAACCCTAGGATTACTTAATGGGGACTTTTACCTAGAACATAATGATCCAAACATGAAACCCATGCATTAATAGGTGTAGGTTTTAACCGTGTACAAAAATTACCTGCATACGAATTCTAAAACAAACAAAATAAACAATGCAAGATCATACCACATAAAACACATATGCACAGATATTTTCCCCTGGATCCCAAAACCGGGACTACCAGCCTGTTTTTTTCATTATATTCCTTCCAATGTTACAATACATATTTATACATGTCGAAGCATCCAATGCCATGGACCGAAAACCATAGGTAGGTTCACCCAATAAGTTGTATTAATAACAATAATTTTTTTCTCTTTCTTTGTTTTTATAAATAAATTTAATTATGACTCAAATACAATTATTAAGACTAAACCTAGTCACATTCTTCAACACTTCATCTTAACTAGGGAGGTATTCATACATACATATACAAGTACACACAAGATCTCAAAACACATCAACCATGGAGAGTTTAGGCACTTACAACTCCACAAACTAGATTTCTGACCAGGGCGATTTATCAAGGTGGGAAACAGGCTAAAGCTAAACTTCTCTAGGTACCATCAGGATTAATCGCTAAAAATCATCCCAAAGATCTAGGTGTGTAATGCAAGTTTATAGCTCTATAACTAACAACACCCTCCCTACTGCTTTGGAACTAGACATTGACACATGTGCCAGCAAGATTATCTCCCAAGTATTTTCTAGACCCAATTCCTCAACACATCAAATATCTCTAACCTCGAGCATGATTTCAAAAAACCTTAAGAGATTTACTAGAACAATCATAGCCCCTTAATCCGTAATAACCTTTCAAATACTCATGAGTAAGCACAAACCTTTAGGGTATTCTGACTTCTTGATGTTGCCTCACAATTCATCAAAGTAGGGCTTTTAAGCTTCCCAAACAAATATTGAGAAAGGTTTCCTAGTTCAACTTCTTTTCCTAGTTCACATGCAGCAACCAAACCCTTCTTTCCTTCTTCTAGGAACACCTTAATATTCATTAAGGAGTTTAGACTTCTGTGATCCATAATCTTGTTAAGAGAATAATTTTGGCAAAATCACATAAAAAACCATTTGTCGATGCGTTTCGAACCAACCAGTGTGGTTCATCATCAGGACAGGTTGAAGATCCAACTTGAGCGATGCAATAAATAGGGACATCAAGCTATTCCAACAGCTATTTTCACAAGTAACGGTTAATGGACCTCTAACGACTATATTATCATTATTCATATATTTATTAATAAAATTCATTATTTCTTTTAATAATTAATTAAAAAAATCAAATATTATTTCCTAAACTAATTACCATTTTGTTAATTATTAATCAAATATGCCCTTATATAGGGATAAAATGGTGAAAAATACCATTATCTCCCATTAACTTATTATTATCATACCCTTACCCCCAGTAATAAATATTATCTAAAAAGTCTAATACCTATAATTAAATGGAAAAAATTCCTCATATCTACCCTTTTAACCAATTTTTTTTTATTTTATATATTTTATAAAATTCTCATATTATTTATTTATTATTCATTTGAATATAAAGGTCTAATTTCACCCATCAATATATATATATATTATTATATATATATATTAATATATTATATATAGTTATATATATAATTCAAGAAAAATTCCCTTTTCTACTCGTTTAACAAATTTATTATCCATATTATAAATAAACTTGATATTATTTATTTCTACTATTATGAGGGTACAAATAGGTGTTGCTTACCTTTTTTATGTTTAATATATTATATATATGTATATTTATATATAAAATATAGTTTATATTATATTATTTAACGGAAAATATTCCTCTAACTGCCCATTTAACCAAATTTCTTAATTTATACTATTGTAAATAAATAAATATAAATTATTTATTTGTACTGTTAATATGAATATTATTATTAAATGTATTTGTTTACCATTACCCTCATATAATCATGTTATTATAATAATTTTTATTTGATTTATACTATTATAAGTAATATAAATATAATGCTATTTATTTGTACTGTTAATATGAATATTATTATTAATGTATTTGTTTACCATTACCCTCATATAATCATGTTATTAATAATTATTAATTTGAATAAAACTACAAGCTCCTCAGAAAACTTACGCAATACCCCCACAAAAGGAAAGCCCTCTATCTAGGAAAGGGGGCAACATAAACATAAAAATCTATAGAAACCCACTGGAAAAGGGAGGGCAAAGGAATCAAGAAACCCAAGAGGAGAAGGAATGAGGCGGCTAGGAAGACAGGGCTGGGATCCAGCAACTGCTAATCTTCCAGCCATCATCCCTATTGAGATTTTCAGGCTTTTTTTCGATCTCCAGGGCCTCTCTAAACTTCCGATGGTGAAACTGCGCAACCTTTGCAATGACGCGTGCCTCTTCAATACAGACATGATGCTTAGTCTTCTCGGCATGCTCTGCAAGGGCCGAGGACTTGGCTCTTCCATGCCTTAAGTTTGCTGAATTCTTGCTAATCCTTTGATTAATAGATTGACCGGTCTCACCAATATATGGTGTCCCAAAAGAACATGGAATAAAATAGACGCCCTTCATGTCTTTTGGATCGATAAGATCTTTCACTGACCTAAGGGAGTCACGGATGGTATTAGGAGGTCTAAAGGTAGCGGGAACTTTGTGCTTCTTTAGAATCCTGGCAATCCTGTTAGTGGTTCCTTGGATGTAAGGCAGGTGAACCCCTGTGACCCGATCATTTAGATCTTTGGGAACAGAAGGCTCTTTACGAGCTCTGAGGAAGGCTTTATGTCCAAGGTGTCTACTGTAACCATTTTTCACAAAGACATCAATGAGATGGGCCTTCTCCTTTTCCAAGCTCTTTTCATCGGATATTCTTACAACACGGGTAGCAAGCGTGCTAAGAACCCCTAACTTCTGAGCGGGGAAATGATGGGAGGAAGCGTGCAGATATTGATCAGTATGCATTTTCTTCTGAAAAACCTGGTGAGAGAAGGAACCATCATCATTCTTCGAGATGAGAACATCTAGGAACAGAAGACATCCATCGACTTCGTTTTCCATAGTGAATTTAATGGCGGCAGACTGATTATTAAGATGACTGAAGAACAAATATAAATTATCAGGACCATGAGACCAAACAACACCCGTGTCATCCAAGAATATTTTCCATAGATTTGGTAAGAGACGAGAGGAGGCCAAAGCTTTGGACTCAAAATCCTGCATAAAGAGATTTGCAACAATCAGGGATAAGGGGGAGCCCATAGCAACTCCGCAAGTCTGCTCATAGAACTCTCCTTCGAAGCTAAAAAAGGTGGAATTCAGGCAGAACTCAACCAACCGAGCAGTATCAGGGTTAGTAAGCCTGTTAATGACCTCCATGGCCTCATTGATGGGAATACAAGTGTAAAGGGAGACCACGTCGAAACTAACCAAAATATCCTTCGGTTCAAGCTTAATCCTCTTAAGGTCATCAATAAATGAAGCAGAGTCTTTAACGAAAGACTCTGTGTGACCAACCAAGGGTTTCAACTTCCCTGCGAGGAATTTGGCCAGGAGATAGGTCAGACCACCAATGGTATTGACAATGGGTCTCAGGGGAACCCCCTCCTTGTGGACCTTAGGGAGGCCATAGATCCTAGGAGTAATGGGGTTGCTCTCAATGAGTCTTTGGGATACAGGATTAGTGGAATTACGAGATTTGATCACAAGAGCGACTGCTCTAGAAACCCTTTTTAGAGGATTTTTAGAAAGTTCTTTGTAGCTCCCACTATTGTAGAGATGATCAAGCATCTTATTCCTGTAATCCTTTCTCTCCATGATGATGGAAGCTCCACCTTTATCAGCTTTCAAGACCACGATCTCTTGATTTTGGTTTAAGGCCTTCAGAGCCTCAAACTCAGCCCTGCTGATATTACTTCAGGGAGGTTTTTCCCTCCTCAGGGCTATGACACAATCTTGCCTAATCGTGTCTTTAGTCTTATCGGGAAGGTTCCTTATCCCAAATTCCACATCGCAAATAATGTCTTCGATAGGAATTTTTCTAGGCGCCAAGGCAAAATTAAGACCCTTCCCTAAAAGACTGAAAGCAGAAGGGGGAAGGGAAAAGCTAGACAAATTTATCACATTATTACAAGGAGAGGGAAGACTCAAGATGCTCCCCAGGCTGCCCTTATTATTATCGACACTATTCCTAATAGCCCCATCATGATTAAATTTATTACTATTCACATGACTAAAATTACCATCTTCCTTCCTATCATACTTTTTATCACAATTTTTATCAACCCTATAACTACTATCATTATTATAATAACTACTTTCATTCTTATAATATTTATGACTAAAATTATAATTTTCATTCTCATCAAAAATATTATCACAATTTTTATTTTTATTCACCTTATTATCATCACTACCTTCTTTATTGTAATATTTAAGGTCAAAATCTTTATCGATTGACCCTCCATCATATTCTCTATAGTTAACGATGTTTATATTGGCTTTAATGGAATTATCGCGCATATTATAAAACAACCCTGCGCTCTTTTTACCACCCTTCTCATGACTGTTATACGAACCACCAGAATTATCAACCCCGCTACATTCTAAAACACTACCGCAGCAACCGGTACGTTGACCAACGCACCGACCCACAGACTCATTAACGCAGACTTGCATACCTGAATAATTGCTGTCCAAAACCACAGGGATGCCCGCCAGTCCGCCACCTAGCTTCATCGGCTGAGGAATGACTTGATCAACAATGACCGGAGCTCTGCCATTCAGATCTAAGGCTGAGAAATCCGCAGCCATCGTAAACGATCGAGATGGGTTCGGTTTACACAACGAACTACGCAGTTGGGAGACAGAACTAGCGATGGCCAAGGGTGGAGGAAGGACCAGATTATTGCACGAATTAGATTCATTTCCACCCACAGCACTAGGAGAACTAGACAAGAACCTCGACACTTCAGAGCCAGGGGAGGGCAGATCAGATCCCATCAAGGAAGCGGCGTTTAAAACCCACGACTTAAGGCAAGAAACTTGATTTGACGAGATCTGACTTCTCGAATCTAGGTCAGAAAATAAACCAGACCCCGGATCTGAGTGCTTGGCAAGTTTCATAAACTTGGCCGACTGCTTAAGCTTCAGTAATTCCTCCAAACGCTAGGACTTCAAAGCAGAGCATGCATCGATCCTTGCCCAAAGGGGAGTGGGGAAGAGATTCGAAAGCTCTAGATGAGCCGCCAGAAGAAGCCGAGAAAGACGATCAAGACTCTTCCTAACTCTGCAAATTTCAGACCTGACTAACCCCAAGCTCGCCTTCAGAAAAATGCCAAGATTCCTGGGGGTATTGAGGACATGCTTAATCATAGCAAAGCCAGGAATAACTGAGGAATCCCTGCATCATTTAAGAAATGCCAGATTGGACTTCAACTTTGTGACCTGCATGCATGCCCGTTTGAAACGATGAACATTCTTTGCAGTGGCTTCACCTTAATATTCATTCTCCAATTTACTTCTTCAAGGTATCCATCATGATTATAATATGCCACCCCTCTCAAATTTGGAAATATCTTTCCTTATATCTACGATCCTTCTTAACATAGGGAGATCAACTTCTTTCTATCTCATCGAAGATTGTTTGATATATTCCATCCTTCTTATCAGAGTAATCTTGATCATCATCATCTCGTATAAATTCCTTCATCATGATTATAAATCAAATCAACATTACTTACGAAAATATTCATTATATTGAAGATTGTGTACCTGCACAACTTAGATAGCAATTAAGACCAAGTACAGATATAGAAGCATGAACTTAACCATATAAAGATCATATAGTAATGGAAGAAATAGACTTTAGATACCAATTACCAAAACTTAGTTATGTTCATAATTAGAAAGAGGCACATACTTTTTTACTTCAACTTCTTTTTATTGGGTTACTTTCTAACCCCTAGCTCACATCAGCAACTCAATCAAGATATTAATTTCATTATATCTAGGGCCTCAATATTTCTTCTAGAGATATGGCATACTCTAATATAATATATTGTAAACCTTATAAGAAATTCAAAAAATTACACTTACCATGCATCTAACAAATTTAGAATTCATATGTTAGACTTATACTAGGATTTAATTCAAACCGTAGATTCCATTCATGAGACACTAACCCTTAGATGACAATAATAAAAAACAATCATAACAAGGTTTCAACAACGTGACCAAATTCTACTAGGGTTTGTTGTAAACCCTAGATTTTATCACCATAATGGAAACAACATCACCATATCCTATAATATCAAGCATATTGTAGGGATTACTTACAAACCATAGAACTTTATAAACAATTTCCGTTAGAACATAGATCTATGATTTCATAGTCATGCACAACAATATCACAGTAATATCCATTAGAGAAAACTAAGAAACAAATATTAATACATTTTAAAGTTAGACATATAAAAATCTTGATTAGGCTATGGTTTTGATCATATAGTCAAGCATTTACGTAGGGATACATTCCTAGGAGCTAACTCTTGATACATAAGGGGTTTTACTAATAAACCCTAATTTACTAAGATCTCAAGGTATAGGAACACATTACCATCCAACCCTAAAGGACTAGACTTTCCATAAAAATACTAAGACACAAAACATGACATTATCATCAAAGCCCAAAACATCAAAAGGATAGAATTTTCTAGATTTCATGGGAAACCATAAGTAGACTATGGTTTTTCACATTAGTATTGACACACCCTTAGGTTAGGGTTCTACAGGGAACCTATTAGGTTTTCACAAACATGATGTTTTTAATCAAGGTAGATTCAATCTAATTATTAAACACCCAAACAACAGTATTTAACATTCAAAGGTCCTAGACATAACATTTTCTAATAATGAAAAATATATTTAAATGAATATACCCTTATCATGAAGAGAAAAAAACATACAATCTAAAAGATACCTTTGAGTTTTTTTCTAGACAAAAATTCTAGGACATCAATTCAAAAGAAATTCAATGATGCTTCAGGCTTGTTCTTTGAGGTCTCCTTCATAACCCCTAAGTATATCAACAAGCTCTCCTAAAAAAGGAAAATTTATTATCATCTAACACAAATGTAGGTTTTAACCCCGTACAGAAATTACCTGCATACGAGTTCTAAATCACAGGAAAAATAAAAATGTGAGAGCATAACACATAAAACACATATACACAGAGATTTCCCACTGGATCTCAAAACTGAGACTACCAGCTTGATTTTTCATTATGTTCCTTTCAATGTTACAATACATATTTATAAATGCTGAAGCATCCAATATCTTGGACCGAAAAACCATCACGTCCAAAACCATGGACCGAAAACCATCGCATCCAAAAAACATGTGCGAAAATCATGCACAAAACCATAGGTGGGTCTGCCCAACCTAACAGAGGGTCAAAAACCAAAATTTTCTGGGGCGCTGTCGCATACCCCATAAAGTGGGGTTACGGGTACCCCTCAAACCCCCTATTAACTATGTGGAAAGAATATAACACAACCCAACAATATCCCACTAGTTGTTTTCTTTCCACAGGGGGCCATAGGAGAGCTTACTCATTTTTCCAGCCCTGAAATGCCCATTGTTTCTCTACACCAAGAGAACTTCTCAGAGCTCACAGATTTTGTCAATGCATCTGCAGTATTCTTCAAAGTGTCCACCTTTACCAGCAACACCTTTTTGTCTTCTATCATATCCCTCACAAATTGGTACTGAAGATCAATGTGCTTTGTCTTTGAATGATAAGCATGGTTCTTTGCCAAGAAAATTGCACTTTGGTTGTCACAGTCTATCTTTATAGCTCCTTGTACTAACACCATACTCGAACACAATCTCTGTAACCAAACTGCTTCCTTGCTTGCATGAGTGGCTGCCATGTATTCTGCCTTTGTAGTTGATAGTGCCACTATAGATTGTTTCTTACTCATCGAACTAACTGCACCTCCAAATAGGTTAAAGACAAACCCACTTGTAGATCTCCTCTGATACAGATCTCCAGCCCGATCTGCATCAACAAAGCCATGGATATCCAACACTCTGTCCAATCTTGGTCTTCCTTGCTAGCACAAACCATAATCACTAGTGCCATGAAAATACTTGAAAACCCGCTTCGCTGCTCTCTAGTGCTCCTTCCTTGGTTTTGACATAAACCTGCTCAATGCTCCCACTGCATGTGCAATGTCTAGTCTAGTACAGACCATGGCATACATCAAGCTACCGACTGCACTTGCATATGGAACACGAGACCTATCCTCTTCCTCTTCTTGTGTCTTGGGACACTGTTCAGCAGATAACCTCACACCTACAGGAATAGGAACCTTCACCGGTTTACTATCCTGCATATTAAACCTCTG
>APFE030576941.1:137443-155342 GCA_000404065.3 Pinus taeda | reverse complement strand
AATTTGGAGGACAATTGGGTCTTCAAATCCTGGATAATTTCTTTGTCATTTCCAACCAATAACATATCATCCACATACAAGACCAGATAAATAACACGGTCACCAATTAATTTAAAATACACACAGTGATATGCTTTTCTTTTGGTGAAGCCGAGTCCGTGTATAAATGTATCAAATTTCTGATACCACATCCTTGGTGACTGTTTTAACCCATACAGAGACTTCTTTAACTTGCATACTAGTTGTTTCTTAACCTTCACCGCAAAGCCTTCAGGTTGCTTCATGTAGATTTCCTCTTCCAAATCCCCGTGAAGAAATGATGTCTTCACATCCATCTGTTCTACCTCAAAATCAAAAGCATTAGCAACAGATAAAAGTAATCTAATAGAAGTTACCTTGGCAACAAGAGAAAAAATATCACCAAAATCAATTCCCGACACCTGGGAATAACCTTTTGCTACCAACCGAGCTTTGTATTTATCCACCTTCCCTTCTGCATGTGTCTTCTTCTTGAACACCCATTTGCTGCCAATGGGTTTCCTTCCAGCCGGCAACTCCACCAGATCCCAAGCCTCATTTTTGTGCAAAGATGCCATTTCATCAACCATGGCCTCTTTCCAGAGTTTTCCATCCTCTGAATCCACTGCTTCCTTCACAGTTCTGGGATCATCATTAGTAAAAGACAAAGCAAAATTTGAACAGAAAGTAGATGGACTATACCTTTCTGTCTGCCTTCTTTCTCGAACTGATCTTCTCACAGCCGAAGTTTGTGGCTCTTCGTCTTCTGATTCCTCCTCTGCTACAGAGTCTGAATCTTCCCCCTTAGTTCAAACTCTATCTTCACAGGTTCCTTTGGTTGGACTTCATGTTTAATAACATCTTTCACCTCTCTGAACACCACATCTTGACTGTACACAACCTTCCTTGTTACTGGGTTCCAAAGCTTATAACCCTTTAAACCATCCTTATACCCAATAAAGATGCACTTTTCAGATTAACTATCCAACTTGGTTCGTTTCTCCTTTGGAACATGTACATATGCATCACATCCAAATACCCTCAGATGTGAAAGAGAGGGTTTCTTACCAGTCCATACTTCTTGTGGAGTCTTATCCTCCAATGCTGATGAAGGTGACCTGTTGACCAAGTAACATGCAGTATCCACCGCCTCTGCCCAGAATTCCTGTCCTAACCCGGCACCACTGAGCATGCTTCTTGCCCTTTCCATCAACTTCTTGTTCATTCTTTCTGCAACTCCATTTTGCTGAGGTGTATATGGAGTAGTCTTCTGCCGTGCTATACCACACTTCTTACAAAATTCTTCAAATTCCTTGCTGCAGAATTCTCCACCATTATCTGTCCTCAACACCTTTATCTTCCTCTCTGTCTGATTTTCCACCAAAGCCTTAAATTCTTTAAACCTGTCAAAGACTTCAGATTTCTTCTTAAGGAAATATATCCATGTATTCCTTGAGAAGTCATCTATAAATGATACATAGTACATAGACTTACCCAGTGATGGAACTTTCATTGGTCCAAACACATCACTGGTGCACAAGCTCTAATATTTGTTTCATCCTCTTACCACCAGAGGGGAAACTCACCCGATTCTGCTTCCCATATACACAATTTTCACAGAAATCAAAATCCAGAGAGCTATTACTCATACCCTCTACCATACCTTTACCATGAAGTATTCGAAGGCCCTTCTCTCCAATATGTCCAAGCCTTTGACGCCACAACATGGTCTTCTCTCCAGAGACCACTAGATTTTCTACTCCATTTTCAGGAACCATAGAACTATTGCACCCGTCAACAACAGTGCTACCTGCAGCTTGTACAGAGTTCCAATCCGAACTCCCCGCATCAATACCAGTGCTCCTCAAACCATCTTGCAGGTATCCTTCTCGAACACTGTCATTACACCTGCATCATCCAACTTGCTTACAGAAATCAGATTTTTGGCCAGTGCAGGAATATGCAGAACACCCGGAAGGGTTCTAACCCTTCCACCTTGCAACTTCAACTTTACTTTTCCAGAACCAACGATTCTAGCCTTCCTATCATCTCTTAAGAAGACATCACCACCATCGTATTTCTCATACTCGCAAAACCACTCTCTATGGGGAGTGAAGTGAAAGGATGCACCTGAGTCAATTAACCATGCTTCATGATTTATGTGTACTTGAAGAAGCCAAGTACACATCCCCACCTTCATCTGAGGTGGTTTTCGCCTCTGCAGAAGGAGCATCATCAGATCCCTTTCCTTTATCAGGAGCCCTAGATTTACACTCCCTTCTGAAATGCCCTTCCTTTCTGCATTTCCAGCACACCACCTTTATAGGTTTTCCTGGAGATTTAGATCTCCCTCTAGATTTAAATCTCCCACTCGATGACTTATTTTTGTTTATATTCTGGGACCGTCCTCGTACAGACAAGGCATCACCATTCTAGTTGTCCATATTTTTCCGTCTCATCTCCTCCGTCAGTAAGGCTGAGACTATTTCATCAAACTACAAAGCAGTTGCATTGCTACCTATTGCAATAACGAGATTATCCCACAAGTCTGGTAGAGAACACAACAAACTGATGCACTTATCTTCATCTGAAATTTTAATATCAACAGATAATAACTGACTTACCACAGTATCAAATGCATTCAGATGCTCTGTCACCGAGTCTCCATCTTTCATCCTCAGGTTATATATCTTTTTTCGCAGGAACAGTTTATTCACTAGAGACTTAGATTAGTACAGAGTCCCTAACTTGTCCCATAAAGCCTTCGTCGTAGCTTCCCCTGATACATTCAATAATACTGAATCTGAGACACACAATCGTATTGTGCTCTTTGCTTTCCAATCCAACTTCTTTTGTTCTTCATTGGCCACTCCTGTTGGTTTAGTACCCAGATCTACCGCGATCCACTGATCTTTATCCACCAACAGATCCTCCATCTTGAGTTTCCACATCTCAAAACTCTGACCATTGAACTTCTCAATCTCTATCTTTCTGCTTCTCACCATCTTCTTTTACCACCAGAATCGATCTCGCAGATCTCCCACTGAACATGGTCTACCATAGGCCTGAGCGAAACCCCTCAGCAAAAAAGGCGTCCCCTTGAAGCCAAAACAACTCTGATACCAAATGTAGGTTTTAACCCTATACAGAAATTACCTGCATACGAATTCTAAATCACAGGAAAAATAAAAATGCGAGAGCATAACACATAAAACACATATACATAGAGATTTCCCACTGAATCTCAAAACCGAGACTACTAGCTTGATTTTTCATTATGTTCCTTTTAATGTTACAATACATATTTATACATGTCGAAGCATCCAATACCATGGACCGAAAAACCATCGCGTCCAAAACCATGGACTGAAAACCATCGCATCCAAAAAACATCTGTGAAAATCATGCACAAAACCATAGGTGGGTCCGCCCAACCTAACATAGGGTCAAAAACAAAAATTTTCCGGGGTGCTGGCACAGACCCCATAAAGTGGGTTTACGGGTACCCCTCAAACCCCCTATTAACTATGTGGAAAGAATATAACACAACCCAACAACAAACACATCAAAGTAAGAGAGGGAAACAAAAAGAAAAGGATAATTGAAGGAGTAAGATAGTTATCTTTGGTAAAATGGTGAGGACTTCCTCTTAACATAATCTTGAGGGATACCTACAACAACTCAAAAATGTTCTTCCAAAACATGTTAGACCTACAAATACTAGAAGTCAAAACATAAAGGAAAACGATTCAAAACTTAGAGTAGAAGGATATGTAAGTGATAGAGACCCTAAGAGTCCCTAGAAGATACATCTTTGAGTTTGGATCCTTCCATATTGTTCTTCTTTGTTGAACCTTCCTTGGAAATGTAACATTCAATATTTGATAGGTCTATCTTATTCCTTTCCCTCTGGACTTATTGAAGGTTCCTTTGTGCTTGTGATGAGTGGAATATGTGTTATAGCACCATTTACCACTCTTGGTAGATCTAATGCTCTGATTATGACCTAGGGAAACCCTTCCTTCCATAATTGGTCCAAAATCTACAAAAATGTGTTTTATTCCATATACACTACTTTTCCATGTGATAAAATTATGTACACGTGGGTCATCATATACTCAATCCACACACATGTGTTAAAAGACTTAAAAATAATTAATTTCCCTAATTTCGCGTGAAGTTCATGGGTTTTACTTGTTACTCGCCTCCTATATTCCATGGCCGAACTCTTTCCCAACTGAAAAAAAAAAATAATTTGGAGAAGTATAAATAAACATCCATGGGAAGGCCTTAAGGGAGAAGATATTGTTGGAAATAAGACTAGGGGGGGTGATTCAATATTATCAAGTGAAATAATTTTCATTTCCAAACTTAGATATATGCTACTCCAGATATGCAAACTAGTGTATACACGCGATTGTGTCTACATCAACTAGCGTATAACCTGTAAACATAAGATTTAATTAATTTATTTGATCTTTAATTAGTGCATCAAAACTTCATTAACACTAAGAACAGTAAATAGGTCTAGTAAATAGAATAGATCATCACACATATGTACACAAGATATAAGGTGGAAACCCAATTTGGGTGAAAACTACCTGGTACAATGCTTCTCTATCTTCTTATTAATAAGAAACTACTTTTTACAATATTTATGTACTGGTGCAGTCTTATACCAATATGGAGGCTTCTACATGTAGAAAAGCTATAACCTTCTCTCATTCTCTAGCTTCTGCTTGAATGGATCTAGAACCCCCTTAGCTCTTGTACTAGCTGATGTACTAGTATGTAGGTGCTGACCTACAGAAGGCTACAACCTTTCCTTTTCTTCCAAGCACCACGTTTCATAAATTTTCAAAATAGATCCATCAATAACATCAACCATACATCAAATCTATCTGCATCAGCCAATCTCCTTTCCACAAAACAAAACTAAATCAATCAATCACTTCTCTGAATGTTGTAACCAGAATACAAAAACGATAACCAGAAACCAATCCTGAACCCAGAACACTATAGTAATAAATAGAAGTAGCTAAAACATATTTGATGAGACGTACGCTACCTTAATATGTAGAACCTGCATGCATACGTTGTTGTATTAAGGAAAACCTGCGTATACGTTTTTTTGAATTACCGAACCTGTGTGTATACACGTCTCTGCTATGTCGAACCTGTGTACAGATCTATAACAGATAATTTACCCTTTTCAATTTTTCAGACATCAATTATACCTAGATTATCATATTTATAGGTCAAGTCATCCAAATATAACAGATCAAAATCACACAAAGATACTTCTATTCAAGCCTTAATATCTTGACCCATCAATAGAACCTATCCTTCTTCTAGTGCTCATGTTCCTCCTTGATTCAGATCTAACTATGCACCATAACCCCAATGACCAGTATTCAAGATCTTGCTCTTCATAAGATATTAAATACTTGAGTGCCTTTGCCTAATGATCTCCTTCCCCTTTTATAGTCTTAGGCCTTAATACCATGGTCCAAAACCACTTAGAACCAATACTTAGGACCCAGTACCTGGGTTCAACACTTCAGACGATATACCATGGTCCAAAACCATAGGTTGAAATACCAAGGACTAAATACCATGGACTAAAAAATCAGTTTTCCCACGTGTACGTGCCTTTCCTTGCATGAAAGTGTGTTCATATGCATACGCACTTTTTTATTGGCTATCTTGCATGTATACGTGACTTTGTTAAGTGGAACCTGCGTATATCTTGTTTTCCTTCATTTTGAGAGCCTAAACTATGATCTGTCATCTGAGTGAGTTGCCATCAAGGACAACACCTGTGTCATAGTGCCAAACCTGTGTCATAACGCCAACAATCTCCTCCTTTGGACTTGATGGAAACCCCAAGTCACTCAAAGTCCTTCTCCCCCTTTTTCATCAAGGGAAAAGGGTTATGCTCCCCCTGAGTAAATGATGAAATTTCTTCTCTGATTTCATGTCCATCCTCCCCTTGACTGTAGGCAAGGTATGCAAAAAGATGTTCTACAAGAAAGAACATGACTCTATACATCATAAATGACCTTCCTATCATCAAAGACTTATACATACATCCATCTCCCAACTAAGTGGCGATGTACCAAGATTAACTCATCCACCCAACCAAGTGGGGATACACCAAAAGTTTATACATGATAAAATAAGAGCATTACATCATCCATCCCAAGCATAGTGGGGAAACAAAATAGGTCGTTACATGACCTTGATGGTAAAAGATATACATGACATAGAAACTAAATATCTAAAACAAGACTATGATAGTCATCAACAACTATCATCAACATCGTCGTCAATCATCATTCAGATGAACAACCATGTTCTCCTTCTGCACCTATTCCACCTAAAACCAAAAACAACTGTGACATTGAACCAAGATCTTCTAAGATAATGCCAATAATGAATTATTAGAAGTATATGCTCCCCCTGAACCTGTTCCAGATGGTCTCTATCAGACCCATGCCAGGCACTTTTCATCCTAAGTTTGGCCCACTATTTTTCTTCAAATCAACATATACGCGATTGTATCCACAGAAACTAGCATATGTACGCAGATGCTTCTCATGAAACTCACGTACAACCACTTTTCTCTGAAACATATAAGTTTCAACAGCAAGATGATGCATCAAATACTCCCATCTTCTTTCTAAGGTATTCAAAGGTATCCCTGGGCACAGGTTTGGTGAATATATCGGAAACATGTTCCTTAGAGGGAACATACTCCAATTTGACCTTTTGTTCAAGCACTTGTGAATCCAAGAGAAAATGATATTTGATAGGTATGTGCTTGGTCTTTGAATGCATGGCTGGATTCTTTGAAATACTGATTGCACTTGTATTATCACATAAAATGTAGATAGGCGGAGTATAAGTGATTTGAAAGTCTTGCAATGTTTACATCATCCAAAGGAGGTGTGTGCAACAAGATGCAGTAGCCACATATTCTGCTTTAGCTGTAGATAATGCAATTGAACTTTGTTTCTTGCTGAACCAAGATACTAAGCTAGAACCCATATAGAATGCACCACCACTAGTGCTTTTTCTGTCATCTACACTTATTGGCTAATCTGCATCTGTATATGCATGAAGTGTGATATCTGTATCTTTAGGATACCATAAGCCATAGTTTTGTGTCCTTGAAGATATTTGGAAATCTTTTTAATTGCCTGAAGGTGTGCTTAATTTGGATTTGTCTGGAATCTTCCAACTATTCCCACTGCATGCATGATGTCTGGATGCGTACCTGTCAGGTAGAGAAGACTACCAATCATGAACCTATAGGTTGGTTGATGTACTACTGCTGAATCATCATTTTTGTTGAGGCTGCATCCTATTACAATAGAGGTACATACTACTTTCGAATCTTCCATGCCATATTTCTTTGACATCTGTTTGTGGTGCTTGGTTTGTGATAGAAAGATACCATCTTTGTTTTGTTGGAATTCTAAACCAAGAAAATATGTCAGCTCACCAAGAAGGGACATTTCAAATTCTTTATGCGTCACCAAAGCAAAGTTTTGACTCATGGCTTCTTCATTGCTACCAAAGATGATATCATGATTCAACATACACAACAAGTATTAGCAATTTTTCATTATCAATTTTTATATATATATTATTATCTGCTGATCCTTTTGAAAAACCTTATTGATGGAGGTATTTGTCGAGACGATAATACCAAGCCCTTGGAGCCTATTTAAGACCATAGAGTGCCTTCTTAATTCTGCATACAAGTTTTGGATCATTTCCAAGGATGAATCCATCTGGTTGCTCAATATACGCTTCTTCTTCTAAGTCTCCATTTAAAAAGGCAGATTTCACATCCATTTGAAATACTTTGAACATCTGAAAGCTAGAAAGAGCAAGTAACATTCTTATTGCTTCAATTCTAGAAACCGGTGAAAAAGTTTCTTCAAAGTCTATACCTTCTTGTTGAGCATACCCTTTACAAACAAGTCTGGCCTTATTTCTAATAACATCTCCATTTTCATTCAGCTTGTTTTTGAATATCCATTTGGTCCCTATGACATTCTTATCATTAGCTCTAGGAGCCAATTCCCAAGTGTTATTCTTTTTAATCTACTCAAGTTCTTCATTCATGGCCTTGACGCAACATTCATATTTGCATGCTTCACTTACATTTCGTGATTCAACGGAGGAGAACAATGCTAGATAGCTTGAAGCTTCTATTATAGTTCTTCTTGTTTGAATGCCTACCTCTTTTTGCCCCAAAATTTGAGTCTCTGGATGGTTCTTCTGAACATACCTAGATGGAATCTTTTCTTCTATTCTTATCTATTCTTCTGCTGCCTCATAAGTTTCTTCTTCAGCATTAGTTTGATATGATGTTGAGGGGTAGTCCTCTTCATCTTCAAAATATTTGGTTTTTATCTATTTTGAATTGTTGCCTTCTTCATCAACCACCACATCGATACTTTCAACAATTTTTCCAAGTATTTTATTGTAACACTTACATCCTTTACTTTGGGTAGAGTAACCAAAGAGAATGCCTTCATGAGTTCTAGGTTCAAACTTGGCAAGATTTTCATTAGTCCTTTTGATGTAACATTTACTTCCAAAAACTTTGAAGTATTTTACCGTACGAGTCTTACCATACCAAAGTTCATGAGGAGTTTGAGTGTTGTTTACCTGAATGTTTGCTTTGTTGAGAATAGTAATGGAAGCAAATGCAAATTCACCCCAGAAGTTTGTAGGAGTTCCTTATTCATCAAGCATAGCACGAGCCATTTGTTGAATTGTTCTGTTCATTCTTTGCGCTACTCCATTTTGTTGACAAGTCCTTGCAGTAGAGAATTCCCTTCTTATCCCATGTTCTTCACAAAAGTCAAAAAATTCATCTGAGGTAAATTCCCCTCCTCGATTAGACCTGAGGCATTTGATTCTGCGATCTGATTCATTTTCAACCAAGGCTTTGAAAGCTTTGAACTTTTCGAAAGCTTTGTCTTCATGCTTCAGAAGTCTTATCCAACACATCTTGAAAAAGTCGTCAATGAACAATGTAAAGTACTCTTCTCCTTGAGGTGACATTTTCCTTGATGCACCACATAAATTAGTATAGACAAGTTCAAGTGGATTACTAGCTGATCCTTCCTTCTTAGGTAAATTAGTTCCAGTTTGCTTACCAAACTGACATGATTTGGATATTGTATTGTCTGGAATTCTAATGTCAGGGAGATCACCAACCGCCTGATATTTGCATGATTTCCTTATCTGAGAGAATCTTAGATGCCCCAATCTTCTGTGCTATAGCTAGTGTTCATCATTCTTGCTTAGATAGCATTGTTGTTGTCCTCCCTTGAGTATGTATAAATCATTTGAAGTTCTTACGCCTTTGATCACTGTTTCTCCTATATCAAGCTCACGAACAATACATATATTTGATTGAAATATTAGCTCATTTCCTTGATCACACAGTTGGTTAACACTCAATAGATTATGCTTTAAGCCATCAACATACATAGCATTTCTAGCTTTGACTTTTTCTTTCAAAATAACAGAACCTTTACCCTTTATGAGTGCAGGTGTGTCATTTCTGAATGCGACCTTCCTTTCCTTTTCTAAGGCACTATATGACTGAAGTTTTTCTTTATCACCTGTCATATGTTTTGAACATCCACTATCGATGTACCACTGATTTCCTGTCCTTTTGCATATAAGGCTATACCACCTCTTTTTGGTTGCAGTTCATTCTTTCTCCATGTTTTGGGACCTAATGAAGGTTTCTCCTTCTAAGATGTTTGCCAAAACTTACTCCTCCATTCAGAATCTTTATGACCGAAGTTGTTACAAATAGAGAATTCTATTTCATTTTCACGAGCATAAAAGTTATTGTAGGTCCTCTTCATGATCCCAGTCATGCTCCTTTGATTTTGTGCTTCTCGAGCCATGATGGTATTGTAAGCAACACATTGATCAGCTTTATGTCCAAAGTTATGACATGAAAAGCATTGGCCAATAAAGAAATTCCTGCGATTATCAAATCTACCATCCACATGATTGTAGTTTCCATTCACATTCATTCTTGAGGAAAGTTGAGAATGATTTACCTGTGGTTGGTTGTAGCTTCCATTCATCGTTGAAGTATATTCACCGTAATTTACTTGGTGATCTATTTTCTGTCTTTGTTGATAATTGTCAACTTGTTCACTTCTCCTTGCTGCATGAAGATAACTTTTGGAGGTGGATAGCTTTTGTGCTTGAGATGCTTCTTCATTATATCCAAGACCTGTCTTGATTAGAGGAGAATGCTACACTTTGATAATGTCATCTAAAGTATCAGATCCTTTAGCAAATCTAAGATTAAGAGATTTTGTTTTCTCAATATCTTTTCTAAGTCCCACAATTTCACATTCTAACTTTTCATTGTGTTTTTCCCTTTCAGAAAGTTGGAATGTCAGAGTATCTATGATCATACTCTTTTCTTCTAAACAAATTTTAAGTTTAGAAATTTATTATAGAGATCATATTCATCTATAGCATCCAAGAAATCATCATCTTCAAAAGCCATCAAAAGTCTATAATCATTACCATGTTAATCTTCATCACTATTTGAAAGTCCATCGTTTTCTTCATGTGTATAATAGCTCTTCCTAATTACATTCTAATTTTTGTTCCATTTAGCTGGTTCCTTACCTTTATCAAGCTTATCTTAATGGGGACATTTGGCTGCATAGTGACCGACTCTCCCACAAGAAAAGCATTTGAAAGGTAGCTTACCTTTGAATCTTCTAGAATCCCTTTGAATGTTCTTGACAAAGTTTGATTCTTCCTCTTCCTTTGGTGTATGCCTTAACTCATTGTATTCTCCTTTTCTTGAAGCTTTGGATGTGGCTTCTCTCATGTCTGATGGTCCCCCTTTTCTCATTTTGAAATCAATTCAGATTCCTTCCAGCTGTGACATAGTAATACTCCTAAGATTTTGCTTTTCTTCTATGGTAGAAACTTTTGATTCAAACTTAGAAGACAAATATCTTAGAACTTTTTCAACTAACATAACTTCTTTTATCTCTTCACCCAAGTTTTTCTTGCAATTAACAATCTCATATATACATAAGAAATAATTAACCACACTTTCATCATTGTGCATTTTGAGAGTTTCATATTGAATTCTGAGAGATTGTAGTTTTGCACATTTTACCTGATTGTCTCCTTCATAGCTTAGAATGATCTTGTCCCATATTCCTTTGGTAGTTTTGTGCTGCATAACCTTGACAAATTCTAATTGAGATAGACTCCCAAATAGAGTATTGACAAACTTTGCATTTGTTTCATATTGCTTTATACCAGTTGTATCTGTAGGAGTTGCTCATGGGAATGTGTATCCTCCCTCCACGATATCCCAAACTTCTGCACCAAGATATTGAATATAGGCTAAAACCTTCCCTTTTCTTCAAGGGACCACGTTTCATAAATTTTCAGACTAGATTCATCAATAAAATCAACTAGACATCAAATGTATCTGAATCAGCCAATCTCCTTTCCACCAAACAAAACTAAATCAATCAATCACTTCTCTGAATGCTGTAACCAGAATACATTAATAGTAACCAAAAACCAACCCTGAACCCAGAACACTACAACAATAAATAGAAGTAACTGAAACATATTTAATGAGATGTACACTGCTTCAATATGTAGAACTTGCATGCATACACTGTTGTATTAAGGCAAACCTACGTATACTTTGTTTTGAATTACCGAACCTACATGTATACACATCTTTGCTATGCTGAACCTGCGTACAGATCTATAAAAGATAATTTACCCTTTTCAATTATTCAGACATCGGTTATACACAGATTATCATATTTATAGATCAATTCATGCACCAAACATAATAGATCAAAATCACACAAGATACTTCTATTCAAGCCTTAAGATCTTGATCCTTCAATAGAACTTATCCTTCTTCTAGAGCATAGGTTCCTCCTTGATTTAGATCTAGCTATGCACCATAACCCCAATGACCAGTATTCAAGATCTTGCTCTTCATAAGATATTCAATACTTGAGTGCCTTTGCCTAATGATCTCCTTCCCCTTTTATAGTCTTAGGCCTTACTCAATACCATGGTCCAAAATCACTTAGAACTAATACTTAGGACCCAATGCCTGGGTTGAAAGGTTCAGATGAGATACCATGGTCCAAAACCATAGGTCCAAATACCAAGAACTAAATACCATGGACTAAAAAACTAGTTTTCCAACATGTATGCGCATTTCCTTCAATGAAAGTGTGTGCATATGCATACACACCTTTTGATTGGTTATCTCACATGTATATGTGAATTTGTTAAGTGGAACCTGCGTATATCTCTTTTTCATTCATTCTGAGAGCCTGAACTGTGATCTGTTCTCTGAGTGAGTTGGCATGAAGGACAACACCTGTGTCATAATGCCAACAGATATGAGATATTGATACTATAGCGAGATTATCCCTGATTGAGTCTGAAGAAATCCCTGTGCCTCCTGCACTCCCAAAAGCTTTCGGAAACCATTGTTTCCTTGTTGGAGATATCCTTCATCTTTCTTGAGATATCCTTGTGTATGATGATGGAGGAAGACTCCTGAGTTCGAGTAAGGATGGATTCGAAGGACATTTCCTCTTGGAGCCGGAGAAAGACTCAGGTTGTATCTCTCCACTTTTCTTGTAGCTTACTTTAATAAAGAAATGATGTTTTGTTCCTGATATTAAATGTGCTTATGCATTGATTTGTATTGTAATTTGTTTATGAACATTATATTGATGCGTAGTTGTTCATTCATTTATATGATGTAAAGTGAATATCATGAACATGCTTTATGCTTCTACTGAGGTATATGTTTCATTTTAATAATTTACAAAATTCAAAGAAATCAGGAGAAGCTGAGGGTTTGCACCCTGCGTGATATACCCAAACGTAGGACCTCCACGTAAGGGCACTCTTGCACAGTTCAGTAGAATAAGCATTTAGGTTGTTTTCCTAAGAATATCTTGTTATTGCTTTCCCTCCACTCTGTTGGGGTTTTCAACCCAAGACCCTAGGGTGATCGCACCCTCAATAAAATTGGCGAATCCACTAGGGATAACATTCTCATTATTCTTGGTTTGGGTTGTTTGTTCCCAATCAAGGTTTGTTTTCATGATTGCTTGCTTCTACAATATTATTTGACTCATTAGCTTCCCAAGCATCATGTCTGATCTTTTGTATTAGGCCTTTATTTTTGTGTTTTCCTAATTGAGCTTTGTATACATTGTTTTCTTGGGTTACAATCACATATACACGTAGTTTTGCTCAAGCAGGCTCGTCTATAACTGAGCTTCTTGTGTTAGAAACACGTGTGCACACTTCTATGTCCCTACATAGTCACGTATGCAATTTTTTGAATTGTGTTTTTAAATATTTTTGCCCATTTAGGTGTACTACCCTGTCATTTATGCACTTTTATGGTCATCTACTGTCTAAAGAACTCAGTTTTCCTGCAAGATTTCTTTTTCAAATCTCGTTCTCACTAAAAATACTAGTTTCCCTAGGATTGCTTCTTAAGCAAGTTTGTAGTTTATATCTTGGGTTCAAGGATTCTGTTTGAATTTATTGGATGCTTTGGCTTTTCATAACAAGAAATTTATTTGGATTTCATTTGTAGCCTAGATTTCAAGTTGCCTTGCTTATCATTTCCTTCTTTTGACTGGACTTGTTGCTTTTCGTGCCTTTTTGAGTCTTTTTGGCAATTTTGAAAGCATTTCTTTCTTGATATTTTGTCAGTTTGCTTAAATCTTTTGCTACTCTTTGGATCAGCTTGTGAAATTTTGTAGTCTTTCTTGTTTCAAGTTTAATTTATTAATGAGTTTTATAACTTGAAAGAATTAAAGACTCCTTATGCTTATTTCTTGGTCTTTTGAATTTAGTAGTTCTTTTTGTGACCCCAAAAGTTGCTTTCGTTTCCTTAAAAGAAAAACACAAAAAAATTTGCTTTTCCTTTTACAAGGTTTTGGTTTTCGATTTCTTTTCTATCATTGTTGTTAAGCAATTGGGATATTTTGCAATTTGTTTTGCTTTCTTTGGAGGGAGATTTTCATTTAATTTTTTCCCTCTTCATTATCAAGTTGGCTTATTGACTCTATAAAGAACCAGATTTTGCTTATAGTACAAGTGTTTTTTAGGATCTTTCTTCATCATTCAAAATTGAATTAGGTTAGTTTGCATCTTAAGCATTCTTAGTCTTTTTTTATTTTGAGTGTGTGTGGAGTGCTTCAGAAAATAAAAGGAAAGTATTTTTCTTATATAAGTTTTCCTAGAACCAAAGTAGAAATCACTATTCATTGAAGAAAATAATTTCATGCATATAGTTAGGTTTTTATTGGTTTCTTTCGTGTCATAAAAAATCATCAGTTTCATTCCCATAATCCCCCCTGACTTAAAGAACAACTCTATAAAACCAATCGATTTAATAAAATGAACTAGAACTTTTTATTTTTGTCATTAACAAACACCAACAAGTTTAGTTTCATTACAACCTTGGAATAGGTGAGTGGATAGTTAACTCTCCAATACCTCTTGAATTATCAAACATAGAAGTTGAATAACGAGCAAATTTCAATATTGTTAGAATGGCTAGGAAAGCTCCATGACTAGGAGTTAAGCACTAGGGAGAGTGAAGACAAGGAAGAGATATACCCCCTCTCCTACTTATTGTATCCCGTCTCATGATTGTTCCGCCCAACTTTTGATACGAGTTGGTATCCATATTTTCCTTTCTTAGGGATCTCGTAGGTTGCTATGGAGGGGAATCCCGTGGCACCACAAGCTAACATTATGTCACGTTCAACAGTACTTATGAAGGGTACCCTTGCAAAGCTTGGGTGCTTGCACCGAAAAAGGATTTTGCCTGGAGGTTGGTGATATTTCTTCTGATACCTTCGCTAGTAGGCTTGGGGCGTAATTACCCCACACTATTTTCGGAAGGCCCTTGATTTTGGCTTTCTTGTATTTTGGTGTCTAGTCCTAATCACCCGGAGTGCAAATTCTTGAAAGTAGTTTGATTGTCTGTATATTTAGGGACTTTTAGAGAGTTCGCTTTGTTCCTAGTTGGCCTAGATTTACAACTTTTTGAGTCTTTAAGTAGATTTCTTAAAAATAATTCAAAGTGGTTGATCGACCATATTGTTGGTCTAGGAGACTTTGTGGGCTTTCACCTATGAGCCTTGAGCCTTCTCCTCGAAGGCATAGGAGAAATTCTTCCAGTGGTTTTCAATCATAGGCAGTAGACACATTGGAGATTGATCCTTCGGTTGGAATTATTGATTCACGAGATAGACCTAGTACAAGTAGGGAGCTAGAGGGAAACATTATAGTTCGTTCTAGAGTCCTCTTCCAGTCGGAAGATGTTATTGAAGTCGAAGAGCTTCCTGAGTCTATTTTGACTCCTAATTCTCCTCTTCCTCCTAATCATCCAAACATTTTATTATACATCGGGACTCTGGCTAGCAAGCCTTGGAGCTGGGTTTATATCGATCTTTTCCTTTGATGACCACTGCTAGAAGCATGGCATCCATGATAAGTGATACAAGTATGAAAACTCTTATATCCATAAAAGGAGGAGGGACATTTTCTATACCTTCTGTTACTACTAGCACTGATATATTTGATTCTATTTCCATTCCATCTTCGAGTGAAAAATCTCAACCTGTTTCCTTTGGCATTGGATTTTTCCCTTTGGAAACACCGACCAACGTGATTCCTTTCGTTCTGTTAAGTATTCCATCCACTTACTTCACATCCATGTCTTCCATGGCAAGTGGATAGACTTCTTTCAGGGTTTCTCATTCGGAGGTGGTCATATACCACATTCCAACCCATCTTTGTTATCAATAAATTTCTCCTCTATAGGTAAAATTTATAACCCGTTTCAAGGTTGGAATACCCCTGCGGTTAGTGGGTTAGGTGTCGGGAATAAATATTATTTCATCTAATAAGGGAATATGTCATATTCTTCTATCAATTCACTCAAGAACTTTTGTCCCTGTGCTAATTCATTGAACCCCTACCAAGGGCTCTCTCCTCCTTTTAACACCTCTCTAGGGGGCAATTTTATTGGCTAGAGAAATTTTTCGATAGGAGTTGGTCAAACTCTAGTTTTTTCTAGACCACAAGGAGCTCCTTATGGCTTATTTGGGTCTACAAGTTACTTTAGGCAACCTGGTGCCTTCAAAAATCCAAGCCATTCTTTTCAGAATGTTGGGAGTTCCACCCACAATGGGTGGAGTCCTTGGGGCCCTCTACGACTACCTTTCCTGATAATGTTAAACTTTCCAGATCTTCCTAAATTGATTAATGATATGATTAGGTGTAACCTAGTTTGGTCTCTAGTTCAAACAAAACTTCCCTAAAATATAACTAAGTTTGAAGGGAAGACTGGTAAAGATCCAGGTGACCACGTAACCACATTCCACTTAAGGTGTTCACAAAACTTCCTGATAGACGATTCAATTAGGTTGAGATTATTTCAACGTATCCTAACTGGAAATGTTGCTAAGTGGTACATACAAATGCCAGCAAGCATATTCACTTGTTTTGGTCATTTGGCTACTATCGTTTTGAACCATTTTCAGTTGCCTGTCTGCTATGATGTTGGAACTGAGCTATTGGCTAATTTTCCCCAGGATCAGGAAACACACATTTCATATCATATACATGAATGTAGGAGAATTAAGAGGCTCATTAAAGCCAATATTACATAAGAATTCATTCTTTAATGGTTTCTCAAATCGTTACAACTCGAGATCTATAAGGACATGTCTCTCTCTAGTGTTTTGGCCGAAGAGCAAGCTATTTTAAGAGCCCAACAGTTAGAACTTATATACTCTCAGTCTGGGGTTCTTCAAAAAATTCTACCTGATGCTCCTAGGTCCAAGGCTTATCTAGCCAAGCCGAAGGTATCCCCCCATGTTGACGAGCTAGTTAGATTGATTGATGTTATTATGGCTAACCTGCTAACTCAATTACAATAGTTGTCTTTACAAAATGCTTCTTCTATGTAGGAATCATCATCTAACACTACACCTTCTTAACCTACATCTATAAATGTCATCCAAAATTCTAAACCCAAAGGAAACCAACAACCCATTGGGAAGAAGAATGGATGAGGTAGGAAAAAGAACCAAGATGGGAAGGGCAATACAAACAAGCCCAACAATGATGCTAGTGGGGGTAGAGAGGAGTCTAATAAAAAGCTAAAATTTGCATGCAAGCTATGATATTGAGATCATTTGACTCATAAATTCCCTACGATCCAAGATGCTTAGTGCTTATTAGTTCAGTAGGGGTTCTCTAGCTCCCAAGCTATCCTCACTAACCCTTTTCCCCAACGGCAACAGTTACTTGCTAAAGCGAAATCTAGTATTGGTACCCCCACCAGGGTTAACTAGGAAGGGGATAATACATTGAATGTCTACATGATGAGCTAACATATTGATGTCGCTACGAAATTATGTGATTACGGTGAATTAGAGTCATCTAAGGCTAAATCTCCTTCTGATTCTTTAGATTCGCTGCATATTGGAGGCCCTCTATTGAGTTTATACCTTGGACGCTAAAAGGCTCCGCAAAATAATCAACCATTAACTATAATGCTAGGGCAACCCAAAACTACTCGATTGTAGAAGATCTGTCTCGTAGTCCTTATGCTATGTCAACGTTAGAGGTACTACAATCATACCCCATTCAAAGGAGTGCATTAATCTATACAATCAGAGTAATTGATCCAAAAAATTCTCTTATGCTTACATTTGATATGTCAAACGTTAAAACGAGACTCTTGTTATCACTCCAAAATTTCTTCTAAGTT
>APFE030576941.1:113192-132165 GCA_000404065.3 Pinus taeda | reverse complement strand
TATATAGATATTTGAGTGTGAAAATGAAAAGGTGTTTGATTTGATAATACTAATTCACGCCCCCTCTCAGTATTATTTCCAACAATTGGAATCAAAGCAGGTTCTTCAGAAGAAGCATGATCACTTGAAGGAAGATATATCATCATGAGAAACTACAAAAAAGAGTCATCCATTAGGCCACCAATATTTGATGGGAGCAACTCCATCTATTGGAAGGTAAGAACTACAACCTACCTTCAATCTCTTGGTGCAAAAGTTTGGGATATCATGGAAGGAGGATACACATTTCCATCAGCAACTCCTACAGATATGGCTGGTAAAAGGCAGTATGAAATAAATACAAAGGCTTTCAATACTCTCTTTGGGAGTCTACCTCAATTAGAATTCGTCAAGGTTATACAGCTCAAAACTGCCAAGGAAATATGGGACAAGATCATCCTAAGCTATGAAGGAGATGATCAGGTAAAACGTGAAAAGCTACAATCTCTCAGAATTCAATATGAAACTCTCATAATGCACAATGATGAAGGTGTGGCTAATTATTTCTTACAGATAGATTAGATTGTTAATCACATGAAAAATTTGGGTGAATAGATAAAAGAAGCTACTTTCGCTGAAAAGTTTCTAATATCCTTGTCTTCTAAGTTTGAATCCAAAGTTTTTTCCATAGAAGAAAAGAAGAATCTTCAGAGTATTATAATGTCACAGTTGCACAGAATACGAGCTACTTTCGAAATGAGGAAAGGGAGGCCATAAGACATGAGATAAGCCACATTGAAAGGATAATACAATGAGTCAGGGCATAAGTTAGAAGGAGAGGAAGAATCAAACTTCATCAAGAACCTTCAGCGGGGTTCTGTAAGATTCAAAAGTAAGCTACCTTTCAAATGCTTTGCTTGCAGAAGATTCACTCACTATGCAATCAAATTTCCTCATAAAGGTAAGCTTCATAAAGGTAAGGAACTAGTTAGATGGAACAGAAAACAGAACGTAAGTAAGAAGAGTTATTATACACATGAAGATAGCGATGGAAATTCAAATAGTGATGAAGATGAACATGGTAATGATTATAGACTTTTGATGGCTTTTGAAGATGATGATTTCTTGGATGCTATAGATGAAGATGATCTCTATGAAGAAATTTCTAAACTTAAAATCTGTTTAGCATAAAAGAATATGATCATAGATACTCTGACATTCCAACTTGCCGAAAAAGAAAAACACAATGAAAAGTTAGAATGTGAAATTATGGGACTTAGAAAATATATTGAGAAAACAAAAACTCTTAATCTTAGATTTGCTAAAGGATCTAAAACTTTAGATGAGATTATCAAAGTGTAGCGTTCTCCTCTAATCAAGACAGGTCTTGGATATACTGAAGAAGCATCTCAAGCACAGAAGCCAGCCACCTCCATAAGTTATCTTGATTGAGCAAGGAGAAGTGAACAGGTTGATAATTGTGAACAAAGGCATAAAGCAGACCACCAAGTAAATTAGGGACAATCTACTTCAAGGATGAATAAAAGCTACAACCAACCACAGGTAAATCATTCTCAATTTTCCTCAAGGATGAATGTCAATTGAAACTACAATCACCTGGACAATAGATTTGATAATCGAAAGAATTTCTTTAATGGCCAATGCTTTTCATGTCATAACTTTGGACACAATGCTGATCAATGTGTTGCCTACAAGACCATCATGACTGAAGAAGCATGAAATCAAAGGAGTGTGACTGGGATCACGAAGAGGACTTCCAATAACTTTTTTTCTCTTGAAAATGAAATAGAATGCTCTATTTGTAACAACTTCGATCATGAAGATTCTAAATGCAGAAGTAAGTTTTGGCAAACATCTCAGAAGGAGAAACCTTCATTGGGTTCCAAAACTTGGAGAAGGAAAGAACCACAACCAGAAAGATGTGGAATAGCCTTATATGCAGAAGGATAGGAAAATTAGTGGTACATCAACAGTGGATGTTTGAAACATATGACAGGCAATAAAGAAAAACTTCAGTCATAGAGTGCCTTAGAAAAGGAAAGGAAGGTCTCATTTGCAAATGACGCCCCTGCGCTCATAAAAGGTAAAGGTTCTGTTATTTTGAAAGAAAACGTCAATGCTAGAAATGTTATGTATGTTGATGACTTAAAGCATAATCTATTAAGTGTTAGCCAAATGTGTGATCAAGGAAATGAGGTAATATTTCGATCAAATTGATGTATTTTTTGTGAGACTGATACAGGAGAAACAATGATCAAAGGCATAAGAACTCCAAAAAATTTATACATACTAACGGGAGGACAACAACAATGCCATCTAAGCAAGAATGATGAACATTGGCTATGGCACAAAAGATTCGGGCATCTATGCTTCTCTCAAATAAGGAAGGCATGCAAATATCAGGCAGTTCGTGATCTCCCGGACATCAGAATTCCAGACAATACAATATACAAATCATGTTAGTTAGGTAAGAAAACCATAACCAATTTCCCTGAGAAGGAAGGATCAGCTAGTAAGTTGCTTGAACTTGTCCATACTGATTTATGTGGTCCATCAAGGGAAAGGTCACCTCGAGGAGAAGAATACTTTATATTGTTCATTGATGACTTTTCCAGGATGTGTTGGATAGGACTTCTGAAGCATAAAGATGAATCTTTCGAAAAGTTCAAAGCTTTCAAATCCTTGGTTGAAAATGAATCAGATCGTAGAATAAAGTGCCTCAGGTCTGATCGAAGAGGGGAATTTACCTTGGATGAATTTTTCGACTTTTGTGAAGAACATGGAATAAGAAGGGAATTCTCTAATGCAAGGACTCCTCAGCAAAATGGAGTAGTAGAAAGGATGAGCAGAACTCCTGCAACCTTCTAAGGTGAAGCTACATTTGCTACCATTACTATTCTCAACAAATCAAACGTCCAGGTAAACAACACTCAAACTCCTCATGAACTTTGGTATGGTAAGACTCCTACAGTAAAATACTTCAAAGTTTTTGGAAGGAAATGTTACATCAAAGGGACAGATGACAAGCTTCGCAAGTTTGAAGCTAGAGAAAATAAAGGAATTCTCCTTGGTTACTCCTCCTGAAGTAAAGGATATAAGTGTTATAATAAAATACTTGGAAAAATTGTTGAAGGTATTGATGTAGTCATTGATGAAGCACGCAACAATCCAAAGCAGATAAAAATTGAAGATTTTGAAGATGAAGAGGACTATCCTTCAACGTCAAATCACATTAATGATGAGGAAGAAACCTATGAGGCACTAGAAGAATAGAGAATAATAGAAGAAAAGACTCCATCTAGGTATGTTCAAAAGAACCATCTAGAGACTCAACTTTTAGGGCAGAAAGAGGCAGGTGTTCAAACAAGAAGAACTATAACAGAAGCTTCAAGCTATCTATCGTTGCTCTCCTCTACTGAACCACAAAATGTAAGTGAAGCATACAAAGATGAATGTTGGGTCAAGGCCATGAATGAATAACTTGAGCAAATTGAAGAGAATAAAACTTGTGAATTAGTTCCTATACCTAATGATAAGAATGTCATAGGGACTAAATGGATATTCAAAAACAAGTTGAATGAAAATGCAGATGTTATTAGAAACAAGGCCACACTTGTTTGTAAAGGGTATGCTGAACAAGAAGGTGTAGATTTTGAAGAAACTTTTGCACCAGTTGCTAGACTTGAAGCCATAAGAATGTTCCTTGCTCTTTCTAGCTTTCAGAGGTTCAAAGTATTTCAAATGGATGTGAAATTTTCCTTTTTAAATGGAAACTTAGAAGTAAAAGTGTATATTGAGCAACTAGATGGATTCATCCTTGGAAATGATCCAAAACTTGTATGCAGATGTAAGAAGGCACTATATGGTCTTGAACAGGCTCCAAGGGCTTGGTATTATCATTTGGACAAATACCTCCATCAACAAGGTTTTTCAAAAGTATCAATAGATAGAAATCTATATATAAAAATTGATAATGATAAATTGCTAATACATGTTGTGTATGTTGATGATATCATCTTTGGTAGTAATGAAGAAGCCATGAGTCAAAACTTTTCTTTGGTGATGTAGAAATAATTTGAAATGTCCTTCCTTGGTGAGTTGACATATTTTCTTGGTTTACAAGTTCGACAAAACAAAGATTGTATCTTTCTATCACAACCAAGTACCTTAAGTAGATCTTCAAGAAATATGGCATGGAATATTCGATACCAGTATGTAGCCCATTGGTAACAGGATGCAACATCATCGCAAATGATGATTCAGTAGTAGTACATCAACCAACCTATAGATCCATGATTGGTAGTTTTCTCTATCTAACAGGTACTTGACCAGACATCATGCATGTAGTGGGAGTAGTTGGAAGATTCCAGTCAAATACAAAAGAAGCACACCTTCAGGGAGTTAAAAGGATTTTCAAATATCTTCAAGGAACACAAAACTATGTCTTACGGTATCCTAGAGATATAGATCTCACACTTCATGCATATATAGATTCACATTGGGTAGGAAACGTGGATGACAGAAAAAGCACTAGTGGTGGTGCATTCTCTATGGGTTCCAAATTAGTATCTTGGTTCAGCAAGAAACAAAGTTCAATTGCTTTAACTATAGCTGAAGAAGAATATGTGGCTATTGCATCTTGCTGCACACAACTCCTTTGGATGATGGAAACTTTGCAAGATTTTCAAATCACTTGTACTCCACCTATTTTCATTTTATGTGATAATACAAGTGCAATGAGTATTTCAAAGAATCCAGTCATGCATTGAAAGACCAAGCACATACCTATCAAATATCAGTTTATCCAGGAACAAGTGCTTGAACAAAAGTTCAAATTGGAGTATGTTCCCTCGAAGGAACGCGTTTCTGATATACTCACCAAACCATTGCCCAGGGAGACATTTGAATACCTTAGAAAGAAGTTGGGAGTAGTTGATGCATCATCTTGCTATTGAAACTTATCTGTTTCAGAGAAAAGTGGTTGCACGCGAGTTTAATGTGGAGCATCTGCATACATATGCCAGTTTCTGTGGATATAGTCGCGTGTATGATGGTTTGAAGAAAAATAGTGGGCTAGACTTAGGATGAATAGTGTCCAACGTGGGTCTGTCAAAGACCATCTGACATAGGTTTTGGGGGAGCATATACTTCTAATAATGCATTGTTGGCATTATCTTAGAAGATCTTGGTTCATTTTCACAGTTTCTTTTGGTTTCAGGTGGAACAAGAGTTGAGGGAGAACATGGTTGCTGGTCTGAACAATGATTGATAGATGTTGTTGATGATATTTGCTGATGACTGTCATAGTCGTGTTGTAGATATTCAATCTCTATGTCATGTATTTCTTTTATTATCAAAGTCATGTAACGACCTATTTTGGTTTCCCTACTATGGCTGGGATGGATGATGTAATGTTATTATTTTATCATGTGTAAAATTTTGGTGTATCCCCACTTGGTTGGGTGGATGAGTCAATATTGATATATCCCCACTTGGTTGGGTGGAAGAGTCAATAAATTCATGTTCTTTCTTGTAGAACAACACAACAGAGAAGAGATTTCAGCATGTATTCAAGGGGAGCATAACCCTTTACCCTTGATGTCAAAGGGGGAGAATTACTTTGAGTGACTTGGGGTTGCCATCAAGTCCAAAGGGGGAGAATGACTTTGAGTGACTTGGTGTTGCCATGAATCTATGAAGTCTTTATAGAAAAATGTTGTGGAGTATTTATGGATCAAGGGTGTCTAGTAGACCACTGATCTCTCTTTTCCCTTGGTATCCAACTTCTAGATGTTTATGGGGAAATTATCTGTTTGGTAATACGAAAACATCAGAAATAACACTCAAGAGTACTTGAAAAGTCTTTCAGTGGGTAGTCTTGTGAGTTTTTCATGTATCATGTCTCTAATGAACTGAGAATAATTATGCATGATAGCAAGAGGCTTGCTTGGGGTGAAGATGGACAAGAAGGCCAGGATAGCCTCATCCACATGCTCATCTGAGGTATATCCTAGGATGTAAGAGAGAACAGTGATTATATGTTTGCCAGTATCTGAAAAATTGTGGTAGCATAAGGTGGAGTATCTGTTGGAGTATGGCGGTCTTCAATGATGAAGGTCTGCAAGATTTGTCTTATCTTAACCAAGTCTAGTGTGATATATAAGTCCAATAGGTCTCCAATAGATAATGGAGTCCCATTAGGGCTAGGTTAGACTTGCAGCATTTGGTTGATAGACTATGGAGTGATGTTGAATAAGAGTTGTTGGTTATGGGCAACAATATCCCTTTGGCTAGGGATATAGCAGGAATGAAAGAAATGTATGGTATCAGGGAATGGGTGAACTTCTGGGAAAAGGTATTTGGTTAAATTGGATTCCCCCATATGGATGTCATATGTATGGTTCAGGAATCTATCCTTACTCCAGCAGTGGAGCTTCAAAAGGTAGGGTGGGTTAGCAGTATCTTTTATCTAGAAATCCCTATCTGCTAGCACTAAATGGTCAATGTCTAGGTGAGGGGTTGACATGGGTTTCACATCGAAAGAGGTCTGGGAAGCCATGACTGAGTTTATCAATAGGGATTAGGCATGTATTGTCTATAGAAGTGAGGTTTTGGAAACTCTGGCACAATGAGAGGGTAATTGCAGTTTGCAAAAGAGGGATTTTGGGTATATAGGAAAATTACTCTCCAATTAGGTGAATGTATTAATTAATTTCAATTAACTAATCTTTAAGCTTGACTATACATTTTCAAATTTAGAGATTCATTCCGGTTTTCCCAAAAATACCTGGAATTTGGTAGCATGGGCTACAAATTGGTTCAATGGTGAGTGCAGATGATACAATGGCTTCCGCTGTGCACTGGATGCTTGAATGTGGTGTCCAGATCTTGCTCGAGAGGTAAATGAAAGTCTATTTTGACTGTAGATTCTGAGGGTGGTGTAGGAAGGCTTGGGCATCATTCACAGTGAAAACAAGAAAAAAGAGTCGAAATGGGCTTCTTGGGCCTTTTAACTGGCAATGGACACAATTCGTCATGGAATTCATAAATGAACAGTGGATGGTTTTAGCTTTTGGTGGGCAGACAGTTTTAGGGGCCATCGCACCACTTTTGGAGAGTGGGTAGTATTTGCTTGAGAGCACGTTATCTCACTTGAGGCTCCCACATAGCAGAATAGGGCTCGGGAAAAACTATGAATCTCACTGCCTCTCAGGCTGGTAAAAGTCAGAGAGGGAATGAGCATGATATGGATGCACGTTGTCAGATGTAGGGGTGGAAGATCAGATGGCTGTTGCATGGTCAAGCTGTAGGGAGGGAACAGGGGTGAATATTTGTAGGGCCCGGGTGGTTAATTACAACTCATTGTAATTATTTAATGAATAAGTTGGGGATTAAAAATATAATGATCAGGTTTAATGGAGTGGGACTAGGGGTTAATGCGGTAGGGTTTGTTTAACTGCACCTGGTTTGGTGGGTTGAAAGGTTTATGTTGCGGAAATAAAAATCAAGGATTTAATTAAATAATACACGAGGGGCAATAAAAACCTAGGATATGGGGTTTTTATGGGTTTTTTGAGGTAAAATACATAAATTAATAACGGGGAAGGGAGATTTTTCAATGGCAAATGGGCTTCGCACTAGGGAAAAAGGGTTTTGAGTAGGGAAATGGCCTTTGGAGGGTAATTTACTAGGGAAATGTGTGAAACCAAGGGGTAAGGGTCAAAATTAAGGGAAAAGGGGTATTTTTATAAGAAATAATGGGATAATGGGGAAATTAATAAGAAAGTATGTGGGTGGTGAAATGAAATGAGGGGACGTTTATCAAGTAAGCTAGTGAACATCTTTTCACTCTCATAAATGCTCCCGCACACTAAAACATAAGTTTAAGCATGATAAATGTGCTCAAATTTAACAACATTATACATCTGCAACCTTTCATCTACCTACACTTTATTCACCCTAACATTTTTTCTTCACTTTATTGGGTGCATTTAAGGTAGGAGACCCTTTATCTCATTTTCTTTTGAAAAGCAAACTATCTAGTTCTAACCTTATAACTTCCAATGGCTTATATTAAGATGATGAGCATATTTTTATTTCTCTACATAACTACTGATCTGCCAAGGTTAAATAGTTTGGCTAGATCTTTATTCTGTATCTATAAACATGAAATCTAAAGGATGAATTAGTCAGGATTAAGCTATTTGACTATCATGGGCTATGGAATTTATGACAAGTTGCACACAACCATTATTTTTCACATAAAAGTAAAACTAGTGGCACTTGAATTTGGCACTTTCATGACCTGTTTTCATTCTTGTTTGGGGTTCATATTTTTCACTTTTTTTATATTTTATTTTCCTTTTTGTCCTTTGATTATTTTTTTAGGACATACCCTCTTTACATTTTTAAAATTTTAATATTGAAAACATTTTTCAGAAAGAAAAAGTATGTACAATATTTAAAAGACTAACCATAGCCAAGTCAAAATTACGAATCCTATTTTTATAGGACCTTAATAGTGGCTCTACATGGGAATGAAATTTCTTGGTGAAATTTCAAGAAATTCAATATCAATAGCCTTTGAAAATGTGGCTGAAGTTACCTTGCAAATTGTTATTCTGTGGTTCTACTTTATTCATACTTACGATGGTGAACCCTTCAAAGCTCAAGGCCTTCTCTCTGGGATTCAACTTCAAAAGGTTACCATCCAATCCAACCTAAAACCTACACTGTTATATACAATGAGTAAAGCAAAGTGAACTATTGTTAATTTTTGGAAAAGTAATGCTTCAACATTCTACCATTGACATGTCCTCCTAGTAGATCTGATCCATCTATCTCTCTCTAGAAAAATGCATTGTTACTTTTGTAACCATAAATGAGATAAGGGCCTTGCCACAAAAAGTCATATTTTCCATGTATGCCCTTTTCCTCTCTTCTAGAATCCCATTCACCTATATAAAAATCATCAACTTTAGTCTTTTTATCAAAAAAAAAAATTGATGTTATCCTAGATTATTTGTGATTTTACATATACTTCATCTCTGGTTTGCTGCAAGTGTATTGTCTAATTTACTCTCCTCTGGATATCATTTGGCTCTACCTATAAATACTGGATGATTTTCATCATTTGAACTCCCAAAGAGGATGGAAAAACAAAATCCTTTCCATATACTAACTGATAGGGAGATGTACCAATGGAATTTTTGGTAGTTAGTCTCTCTACCCATAAGGCATTGACCAATCTTTTCTTCCATGTATTTTTATTATCTTATAGTAATTTCATAATGATATTGACAAGAATTTTGTTAGATGATTATGCAAGTCCATTACCTTGAGGGTAATAGGCAGTGGATTGGCCAAGGGTGATGTGGTATTTGTTAGAAAAGTCTACCATTTTCTTGGATTTAAAAGCAGTTGCATTATTAGTAATGAGCTTTTGAGGGCATCCAAATATTCACAGGATATTATTTTCAAGGAAGGAGATAATGACAGAGATTGTACCTTACCTAGACAGGATGAATTTTATCCATTTGGTAAAATAATCAGTGGTTGTCAAACTCCATTTATGTTGGGCTAAGGAGGCTTGGTGAATTTATCCAATGAAGTCTAAACCCCATTGTTGAAATGACAATTCTATGGAGATGGGTTTGAGAGGTAAAGATAAAAATTTTCTTTTTCCCTCAAATATTTGGAACTTATGATAAAAGGTCACATGTTTCTTAACATCTGCAAAAAGAGTGGGCCAGGAAAACCAGCCCTTAGAATTTTGTTAGCAATAGTCATCCAATAGAACTGTCCTCCACAATCTACTACATGAAATTCTTGCATAATTTTATCAGCTTCATCTCCCAGTAAACAGTTTAATGGAATAACATCATTTCCTTTCTGAAATAAGGAATTATCTATGATACAATATCTCATTGATTTCATTTTCAAAAATCTAACTCTAGTTCTATATAAACTAGGAGGAGCTTGTAAATTTACTAATATAAATGTGATATCTGCATACCAAGGTGAATCTGTAAAAGGTTCACTGAACTATGGAGTCGCCATCTCTTCCTGATCATCAAGGGCACCAATAAAATTCATATTTAGGGTCTGACAGTTCGATTCAGCCATGAGTTTCACTAAACCATGGACATTGATAAGTTTAGTAGGCTTTATTTCTATGTCATATTCCAAAACTATGGGAATCCATTTTCCTCTCTTCCCTTCAGGCCCATTTTGTATAAAAATGTCCTTTACTACTGACTTTGGAACATAAGAAATGATGTGTGAATAGAAGATGTCTACTCTAAAATCTTTAATAGCTTTCACTAAAGCTAATGCATGTTTTTCCATTATGTTGTATTTTAGTGTTGTATCTCCTAAATATTTACTAAAAATTGCAATGGGTTGTTAATATCCTTGATCATTCTTTTGCAACAAAACTGTTGGAATAGTATGTTTTGAAGCAAAAGAAAAAATTATAAAATCATTTTGAAAGTCGGGACTAATAAGGACTCGGGTTTTGGTAAGGGCTTGTTTTATAGCCTCAAAATATTGTTTAGCTTCCACTGCCCATTTAGGTGTTGAATCTTTCCTTAACATGTTATTTAGTTCTCTAATCAATTCTGGTAAATCTAAAATGAATCTCCTAAGAAAATTTATCTTGCCTAAAAATGACTGTAATTCTTTGATGTTTCTAGGATGGGTGATGGTCAAGATTGAATCTATTCTACCATGATCTATTCTAATTCCATCTTCAGATATTATATGTCCCGACATTTTACCTTCTTCTAGACCAAAGAGTGTCCTTTTGTGATTTAAGGAAATCCCAAATTTCCTACATTTAATGAAAACTCTTCTCAAGTGATCTAGATGTTCATTATCAGATTTAGAAAAGACTGGGATGTCACCTTGGGAAACGACTAGGAAGTCATGGATCTACTTGGAAAAAGCTATATCCATAGCTCTTTGAAATGTTTCTCCTGCCTTCATTAATCTAAAAGTCATCTTCAAATATATGAAGGTATCTTGAGGAGTAGTAAACACAGTTTTGTCTTAGTCCTCTCGTTCAACTAAGATTTGGGTATATCCCTAAAATCCATCAAGAAATGAAATTCTGTATGAGCCTACTACCCTCTAAAGGATATGTCTCTTTTTCTATCAAGAATAATTGCATTTTAATGAGACCTTGTTTAAAAAATATGAAATCAACACAAATTCTAATTTCTCCAGTTTTCTTCTTAGTAGGGACTAAGTTTTAGACCCAATTTGAATATCTAGTGGGAGCTATAATTTAGGCATCATACATTCTTTTTACTTCCTTGTCAATTGGTTGCAAAAGAACTGGATTAATTCTCTTAAGTTTCTGTTTAAAAGGTTTATGATCTTCTTTGATAGGTATCTTGTGTTGAATTATGCTGGTGTAATAGGACTTTAGTTCCTCATAACTCCATGCAAATACATCTTCAAACTCTTTAAACAAATTTATGTATTTAACCTTTTCCTTTGGAGTAAGGGTTTTGATAATTTAATGAGTTTAGGTTTTTCTTCAGTTCCTATGTTACATTCTTCTATATCTGCTCTCAAGGGCTCCATTTTTGGTTTCCTAGCTACATAATTGGAATCAAGAAAATCTTCTAAAGGGACTAATCCCTTAGAAAAAAAAAAAATTAAGATTAAGAATTTCAGGATCATCAATCATTATATCTTCTATTTCTACATTTTCTAAGTTATCTATTTCTAATTTACTGAAATTAGTGGGTTTACCTATATCTAAAATATTTACATCTATGCCACTATCTATGTCACTATCTACTGTACAATCTGTGTCTATATTACTATTATGAAACTTTTTAGTATGAAAAGCCTGCATCTTACTTCTATAGTGTATTGGCTATTAGCTAAAATGGTAGCTTGAAGGTACTAGAAAAAGTAGTCAGACTATGGGCTTGCATATTTTGTTTCCTAGGAATGGTAGAAAAGTCTATTTCTAGAAGGTCTTTGGTCTAATCTAGGACAATCTTTCTATATTGAATTAGTCTACGATTATCTACAGAGTATTCTCCTTTTATTTGTTTAATAATAAATTCTAAGTCTCTTGGTATAGAAACTCTCTTGGCTCCAACTTTTCTAATCGTTTGTAATCCTAATACTAGAGCTTCATATTCTGCCATGTTATTCATGCATTTAAAATTTAACCTAAGGGCATGACCTTTAGAATGATTATCCTCCATGTTATGAATCCACACCCCTGCACCTGCTCCTAGTCTATTCTTAGATCCATCATAATCTAAATGCCACAGTGATTCATGAAAAAATCTTTCACAATCAGCTGTTTTGTATTTCTATTCTATAGCTGTGATTTCTTTGTTGTCCCAGTCTGAATTGTACAAGATGAAAGAGTCCATGTCATAATGCAAGGCATGTATAGGGAAATTCTATGGTTTTCTGCACTGTTCACCATTTATTTCATCAAGGTATCTTTATAAAGGTCTCTTTGTTGACCAAAAACATATATGGTGGCATATGACATATATAATTGCAAGGATCCCTACAATTTTTCTCCCCATTAGTGAGATAACTTCATTCCATACTTAGGTAGGATGTTTGCAACTACTATATCCATCACAATACTCTTTGTTGGGCATTGGACTAGAGTTACACATAAATCCTTAATCAAGGCAAGGCATTTAAGTTGAATAAAGTCAAAGGAAAAAAAAAGTTCTTATATGGTCTGGTGATATCTAATTTTAGTCTCTCCATGATTTCCTTTGGAATCAAGTTATGGGATGCCCCTGAGTTTAACATAGCATTATGTAATATCTTATCATGAATGTTTAGGCTAATGTAGAAAGGAGGGATTCCCCCTTGCTGATGAGTACCATTTACCTCATGGCCAAATAATATCTTGGGTTGATCATCATTCAAATTGACAACATCTTCTCCTTCACCTATATTTAAAGTTTTTGTTATCTGTGATCTATAGGAATCATTTTTCACTACCTCAATCAAAGGGACTGACATTTTGAATTTTTCTATCTCAGATTTAATGTTGAAAGGTAATTGAGTTTTTCTGGATTGGATGAGATCTTCCTTAGCGAATGTGGTATATGTGCTTTTATCTTCTTTTCCAGTGTTAGGAACTTCGGTCTGTGTTTCAACAGTTTTGTTTTGAATTCTCTTATTTGGAATGTTTTGAGTAATTTTTTTAGTTTGAGTTTCGGATGAAGTTATCTCTACAATTTTTGGGCTAGAAGTCTCATGTGTTCCCCTAGGGAGGATTTGTAAAAATTTAGTGACATAAGCTTTTGTTATATTTTTAGTTTTAGCATGGATTGATCTCTCAGTGGGAGCTTCATTGCTCTTTTTTCTTCTTAGACTATACTACTTGTGAACCTCATATATGGCTGATTAATAGCCCTATTTAAAGTCAAAGGAATCTCAGGATTCTAATTGAAATTATTACAGCATATATAATTTATGTTCTTATTGAGTAAGAAAAACAACATCTTCATTTTCAATTCCTAATAAGTTTATCTAGGTGTCATCCTAACCTTCATGGCTCTGTGAATCCTCAGCATAGTTTTCCTAGAAGGGTGGCCTAATTTGCTGATCTGGTAGAGCACTCTTTCCAATGTTAGGATTCTTCCTAAAGTTGGGGTTTCTTAGTGGGGGTGGCTATTGATTCTCCCACTGAGTTTTTATTTCCATGTTTTCTAATCTATCCATTATTCTCTCTACACTCTTTGATAGACTATCTATTTTACCATTAGAAGTGGAAGTTTCTTCTTTAATGACAACTCCCTTTTCATTTCTCATTCTAACTTTCTTAGCTAATATGTTGGCCTCTACACTAAAAACATTACTTTGCATTTTTTCCAATGTTTCAGGGTTTCTTTCCCTTAATTGGTATGACATGTCAGTGTCAAAACCATCATGGAATTTGATTAATGCTAGGTGAGGTGGAGGGTTAATATTAGTAGGTATTGTATTGAAGATGCTATTGAACCTAGTACAATAATATTGTATTAACTCATTAGGAGCTCTTTCTAATGTTATCATATTTAGAAAGTATTTGGAGAGGGTTTTTCCTTCTTTTCCATATATCAGTGAATAATATATGAAAAGCAGCAAAGTCTACAGTATGATTGGCATGTAACACTTTGAACCATTTCTTAACATCCATGGTTAATGTCTGGGTAACCAACCTCATTTGGACATCAGATTCATCTATCTCATGAAATTCAAAATAGTTAGTCATTTTATTCACATGTTGTTTATCAGTACATTGACTAGTAGCATCAAACAAAAATATTTTTCTTGGATAATCTTGGGGCACGACATGGAGCTGAGCTGGTAAAATGAAAGGTACATAATGGTCTGCCATGGTTTGGATTCTGGCTTGACTAGGGGTTAAAGTTTTGGTACTTGAGGAAGGGCTTGAAATACATGGAGATGAACTAGATGAGGATGAGGAGTTTGGTTAGATAGGAAGTTGATGAATGACTAGTTTAGGGGAATGGATTGTGGTTGACAAAATTGGTGGGGTGGTAGTAAATTAAGGTGTATTTATAGTATTTGAAGATTGTGTAGAAATTTCAGAGGCAACAACAGTGAGGGAATCTAGTTCAACTAATTTTTGAAGGTAAGCATCATATATATGGCTTATCAGTGTGGATGTTAAAGCTTCTAACTTGTCAAAAGTATCCAACACAAATTTATCTAAATCCAGATGTATATGCACTTTTCTCAACTCAATTAATTGAGTAAAATTAGGGTCTAAGATGGTTTCATGAATTGCATTCTCTAATTTAGTTCTAAATAGTGAGAGATCAAATGACAAATCAAATGGAATTTCCTGTAAAGTTGATAATTCCTCGGGAATTGAATTTTGGTTAACTAACTGGTTTCTACTTGCTTGAGTATCTACCTTTTTTGGTTTTCTTAAAATCCTATCTGGGCTATCAACTATAGTAGCAAGGTTTGGATCTGGATTTTCCCTGGTATAGTGATTCTTCTTCAGAGCTAGAATTTTAATTTCTTAATTGTTTTTACAAAACTTTTTAAGAATAGCTTATAAAAATGACTTTAAGGGGCTCAAGATGAGATTTTAAGGTTTCCTTAAAGTTTTACTTGACTAAGGATCGAAGTCACTAGTATGGTTGCTAATGATTTTATCACTCCAAGATTTATTCTAGGTTGTTAGAATAATAAATGATAGAGGTAACCACAAACCAACTTTGGGGATTAGGATCTAGCCTTCCTAATCTCAGAGAGGACTCTGTCTTTTTTTTTAAACTCTATTTGGTTATTTGATTTTAGGCTAGTTATGATTGTGCTTGGGTATTGATTTAGATTTGGTGGTGGGATCACTTACTCAGAGGAAAACGGGTTATGTTTTTACAATTGGGCTATGGGGTGAAATGTCAAACAAACAAGACTGGATCAAGTTCTAAAAACAATGTATATAGGGAATGATAGCAGAGTTACATCAAATCTGAAGGCTAGATGGTGAAGTAGTTTTAAATCAGATCGAAATAGAAATTAAGGGTTCATTAGACTGGATTATAAAGAAAGTGAAAGAGGTCAACTGGGATGGGAGAAAAATTAAGGATTCTCAGATCCAATTATCAGAAGAAAACATGTAAACGATTAACTGAGGAAAACAGAGTGTACTTAAACAAATTATGAGATAAATTTCTAGTTAATTCATTCAACTTTAGATAACATTTAATTTTGTTAAAAACATAAGAGAATAACAAATTGACAAAGAAAATAATTCATTATAATAGCTCTACATGAATCCTGTAATGAAATCTCTTTATTACTTTCTCTTGTCTGCTGACTTGAAAATTGGTACAATAACCCTTAGGTTTATGATCAAAATAACTTTACAAAATGTATAGAAATCCACACTCAATACTTCAAATTATGAAGTATATATAAAAATATATTTTACAAAATATCCCAAATTGTCTTGGGAACTAATCTAGGAGAAAGAAAAATCTTCATGCAAGAAGATAGAAACAACTATTGAACTGATGTTTGTTGTCCCTATTATTTAGGCCATGCTGTCTTTTAATATTTGACCTTCTGACCTTTAATTTGCATTGTTGTTTTCTCTTCACTTTGGATGCTCTATTTACTCTGACCTTTCATCTGATACACTTTCATTTGATACACTTTGACCTAGCTAACCTGTCAATATCCTTTTACTATGCCCTTTTACTTTTTAATGTACATTCTATATGTTTATTGTGTATTTGGTCTCAGCGGACGTTAACCATCATCATCATCATCATCATCAGTAAATCATTTAGTTTTCACATGTCTCATCATCTTTTAATTGGATATTGAGAATTTTCTTGTAGATCTCATATCCCTTTGTACATTTGGAAAAAGTAGGCTTATTGACAAAAAGGTGTTTTACCTCATGCTGGAGTTAAGACAAATTCTCAAAATTTTGATATAATACTTTGCCAGTAGGTATGCCCCTCATGGATGAAGTATTCACCTGATCTATATCTACTTCCCTGATCTTTTTATTATATTCCTCCTGTATCATTAACTTGTTGTTTATAACCAAGGGATTTGGTAAACCCTTTTCCCTCAAAATTTCAAACTTAACCATGAATTTGTCAATGGCCAGTTGCATGGTTTGACCCTTATCCTCTGGGTTCAACATCAAATTCCTCTTACTGAGGATTCTTTTAACTTCCAAAATTGTACTTGTTTTGTTTGGTATCTCTAATTCCTACAGCTCATACGTATTCTTAGAGTTGAGGAAGTGAATGATCCTTGCAGCTTCCTTCGGCATGTCTCCAAGTTTTTCTTTGACTCTTTGAATGGCTTCTGTAACCTACTTTATTTAATCAATCTGTTCAAAAATAACCTATATGGATGGTCAAATATCATTGGCAGAGTCAATGATATTAGCCCACAGTTGCTCCTTAGCCTGATCTAGAGGTTCATTCAATGTTAGATCCTTATTGAGGCTTTTGATTCATTCATTCATCCTTGTAGAATTCTGTTGTTCTTCTTTGTGCATGATTTGGGCATGCCTGTAGTCAATTTCCAGGCTGGTAACTTTTTCCTTAAGCCTATTCATCTTAGTGGTATGAATGGACATTTCTTCCATTGCTTTGACCAACCTATTTGCTTCATCACCTATAGACCCCGTTACTATTGACCTTGTTGTTGATGTAGATGGTGTCAATGCTGGCAGTGTTGTGGCCATTGGAGCTATGGGAGCTAAGGATGCTACCAAAGTAGAAGGTACAGAAGTGGTAACTGTTGGGATGACAGTTAGAGGGCCATCATCAAGACTATCTTGTTTTAGCTGAATTAAGCTATCCAAATCCTTCTCCATCTCCTTTAACTAACCATTCAATTGCAACTCTAGGTCCATCATCTCTTCATGATGGGTTTGGCTCTCTAAGACCTCCTTTGTTTTTGGATGTTGTAAATGAGGTAGCTTGAGTTGTTTCTTAAGAGTTGTTATATCCTCATTCTTCTTTTTTATCAACTTCTCAGCAGCCTTAATGTCACTTGGATCATGGCCCAACTCAATGACCAAGTTGTCCAATGACTTGATCCTGTTGTCTTTGGCCTGTGAGGAGGCCTTCTCCAATTTAAATTGGGTTGTTACATTATCTAGTGAATCCTTTCAGCCTATGTGTAGCCATGGCCTTTCTTGTAAGGGTGAAGTAAATCATTTCTCCAACCTGTTTATGAAACTCTATTTGGTCAATGGGATGAATATCACTGGCCAATAACTCAAAATCTATTCTATTGTAATTAGCTGAGGTATTTGGTTGTTGAACAATGGGCTACATAAATGAGACTTGTATATTTCTTGATTTTATGTCAAAATCTTATATCAACCTGCTCCGGTTGGCTGGTGTATGCTTGAATTATTGGGCATATGTGTATGCCTTCAACTTCTCATCCCTCATCTTTATTTCCTTGTACTTGTCCTTGATGTCTCTTTCTTTGTGAGCTGGTCTGGTAAAGGAGGAAACCTCAACACTCAACTGTCTCTCAATCATTTGAGTATTGGACGTTGATGGTTGTTGCGTTTCAACTGAAGCAATTGTGTGTTTTCTTCTTTACCCCATTGTTTCAGTGTCAGTTATTTCCATTGACTCAATGTTCTCTTCCCGTTTAAACACTGGATTCAACTTGGACCCTTTCCTGAGTTCAAAGTATTCATCTGTACTATCCATGGTAGAACTAGAACCCTCCTCCCTATTTCTTTTTCGATCCCTATCCTCATTGAATAGGGTCTATAAAACAAGAGGATTACTAATTAGTTCCCGTAGTTTTGGAACCTATAGGAAAGAGCCCTAGTCAATTTTCTTTTCTAGATCAATGAGTGTATCCTCAGCATCCACAACTATTCTATCCATGTTAATCAATGATTTTCCAACCATTTAGATTGGTTGGAAACTTTTTCCATATCAAGTCTTGGGTGGTGGATGAAGGGTCCCAATTTGACCTTGATTCTCAATTTCTTTATGACCCCATGAGAGTCATACTCCCACATGAAGTTATTCTCAAATTTCATATGTTGTAGTATCTTGTTACCTTCTAATCCAACCTCTCTATTATTGCAAATGAATGGGCCTAATTGGATTTTTATTTTAATCTAGTCCTTTTTCCTAGTAGATAGGAAGTTGATCTCATAAGAGCTGATTATTTGCTTAAAATACTCTAGTGCAAATATCCTCATAAGGGGGTTTTTTGGAAACTTATAAGGGGCTAGTTGGCAAACATAAACCCTAATTGTAGTGTGGCTCTAGTAGAGGTACCAGTCTCCGACATTTATGTTCTTAGCCAACTGCAACACCTTGTTGATTTCTTCATTGATTCTAGGTTGACTGTTATTTGTCGGCATGTTCATGTCTAGGTAGAATAATGAATCTATGAAACCTTTGTAGGTAAATGTTGTGGATTATTTATGGACCAAGGGTGTCCAGTA
>APFE030576941.1:7256-98577 GCA_000404065.3 Pinus taeda | reverse complement strand
TATGTAGAATAATTTCTTCTTAGCACACTTATGACCTTTAGTGTATTTTCTATCACAACTATAGCAAAGCCCTTTTGCAATTTTTTCTTCCAATTGTTGTGGTGTCAACCTTATAGGTTGTGGAAGACTAGGGGAAAAAACACTTCCATCTTTATAGATGTGAGTGGTATGCTTCCTGGTTGCCATAATTTTGCTTTCCATTTTTCTTGCTAACCTGAATGCCTTCTCTAATGAATTAAGTTCCCAAAGGCAAACATCATGTTGGATATTATCCTTTAAATTCCCTATGAACACATCAATCCTATGCCCCTCTGGAATATTTTTTACCCTTATGTTCAATTTTTGGAACTCCTCAATGTGCTCCATTATTGAACCCTTTTGTTTGAGACTTATCAATTGGCTAAAAAAAGTGTTTCTTTTTGTATCTCGTAATGTGTTGTCAATTCTTCCGTACAAATTCCAAGTGATAATTTGTTTACAAGAGCAAAGCCATTGATACCATACAAATTGATTTGGTTCCAAATATAATGTTGCAATACATACCTTTTGTGTGTTTTTCACATTATTGAGATCAAAAAATTGTTCCATCTGTAATATCCATGTTGCGAGATCCTTGCCATCAAACTTCCTAATATCGATTTTTGGAATATGGTGGGTCTTCGATCCAACATTAGAGTCTATGAAATCATGATTAACATTTATTTTGTTCTCATCATGAGTTTCCTTTACTACCCTTTCACCATTAGTAAGCATTTCTTGTAGAAACTTTGTTAAATCTATCTTCAAATCTTCCATGCCTGTCTTCAAATCTGTCTTCAAATCTATCTTCAAATCAATCTCAGCTTCCAAGTCATTCATCTTAGCTTCCATGTCATTCATCTTAGCTTCCATGCCTTTATTTAAACAATCCATCTTAGCTTCTACGCCTTTCTTTAAACCATCCATCTTAGATTTTGTTCCTTTTTGTGCAAGTGACACTTTTTGCACTTGGTCTCGTAATTTGGATATATCATGTTGCATTTCTTCCTCTTATTCATGAGTCATGCTAGAGCTTTCAGGTTCCTTACTAGTTGTTTGCATTTTCTTTCCTTGGGGCATCAATTACTGATAATAATACTTTACTGTTCCCTTTGAATTCCTTCAAACTAATTTTTCAAACCAAGCTTATGCAAAAATTAAAAAAAACTACACACCTTTTTTCACTTTGTAGGAGCTTGATATTGAATCAGATGTATCTTTGTAATTTCAGAACATCCAATTTTGAAATTGTGACCTATGGTAGTCCTTTGCATCCTCTTTCCAATGCCACAAGTCTACTCGAAATTGGATTCTCCAGGGAAGAGTTATGCCAAATCTCCAACAATGACCTTATTATAGACTAGTTCAGTAGAGCGAATTTGTATGACATGCCACAAGTAACTATATCAACCTTTCAATTTGAAAAATATATAGAAGAAACCAAAGTTTGTCCTCTTTCTATACCTTCTTACGAAATTTCAATCTGATGCTCAGAGAGAAAGTTACGACGATTTTCTCCAGGTCACTTGTTTGGAATGTAATTCAGGAGTCTACAAAAAGACCAACTTCCTTAGATCATATCTCCGCAAATATAGTGCGCAAAGCTCTGAAATTTGCACCCGAGGTTCAGTGCGACTTCGTCTCAAATGTGCTTTTTTTAGCTTTTGAAACATCACAGAAAAAAGTTATAGCAAAAATTCCACAATGACCTATTTGGAACCCTAGAATCCAAAGCTCTGATACCAAATGTTATGAAACTAGCTCACAAAAGATAGAAAAGATAGTTGAAAACCTTAGAATTCAGCCTCTTTGAGGGGGAAACCTCCTTTACATTACAGTAATGAACAATTCTTAGATGATTCAAGTGAAGAAAGCTCCTTTCTATATATAGGAGTCTAAGGAGTCACAATATAACCCAACCAACCTAACAATAATAATATAAAGCCACAAAAATGACAATAGAGGGATTTTATGGGACACAGTAATAACAATATGGAGACAATAGGGGCACAATAGTATTAATAAGGGATACAACTACAATAGTAATGGGGTAATCACTAGTATTATAGGGACCTAACACAATGAGAGATCAAATGACAAATCAAATTGAATTTCCTCTAAAGTTCATAATTCCTCGAGGAGTGAATTTGATTTAACTAACTAGATGCTACTTTCTTGAGTATCTACCTTATTTGGTTTTCTTAAAATCCTGTCTAGGTCATCAACTATACTAGTGGGGTTTGGATTTGAATTTTCCGTGGTATAGTGAGTCTTCTTGGGAGCCAAAATTTTAATTTCTTAATTGTTTTTATGAAACTTTTTAAGAACAACTTATAAAAATTACTTTAAGGGTCTCAAGAAGAAATTTTAAGGTTTCCTTAAAGTTTTACTTGACTAAGGATCGAAGTCCATAGTATGGTCGCCAATAATTTTATCGCTCCAAAATTTCTTCTAAGTTGGTAGAAAAAGAAATGATAGAAGTAACCACAAACAAACTTTGGAGATTAGGATCTAGCCTTCCTAATCTCAGAGAGGGATCTCTCCTTTTTATTTGACTTTGTTTAGTTATTTTATTTTAGGCTAGTTATGACTGTGCTCGGGTTTTGATTTAGAGTTGGTGGTGGGATCACTAACTTAGATGAGAAAGGGTTGTCTTTTTACCACTAGGCTATGGGGTCAAATGTCAGACAAACAAGACTAGATCAACTTCTAAAAGCAGTGTCTACAAGACAAGATGGTAGAGTTAATTCAGATCTCAAGGATGGATGGTGAAGTGGTTTTCAATTGGATCCAAAGAGAATTGAAGGGCTCCTTAGGCCAGATTATGAAGAAAGTGAAATAGGTCAACCAGGATGGAAAAGCAATTAAGGATTCTCAGATTCAGATATTAGAAGAAGACATGTAAATGATTAACTTTGGAAAACATGATGTACTTAAACAAACTCTGAGATAAATTTCAAGTTAATTCATTCAAATTCAGATGACATTTCAGTTTGTGAAAAACATAAGAGAATAACAATTTGACAAAGAAAATACTTCATTGTAATAGCTCTGCACATGAATCCTGTAATGCAATCTATTTATTACTTGCTCGAGTCTACTACCTTGAAAATTGGTACAATAACCCTAAGGTTTATGATAAAAATAACTTTACAAATGTATATTAATCCACACTCAATACTTCTAATTATGAAGTATTTATATAAAAATATTCTACAAAATATCCCAAACTATCTTGGGAACTAATCTAGGAGAAAGAAAAGTCTTCATGCAAGAAGATAGAGACAGATATTGAACTGATGCTTGCTATCCCTATTATTTAGGCTCTGTTGTCCGTTAATCTTTGATGATTTTCCCTTTTATTTTCTTTTATGTTTGGTCTTCATGCTAGCTACTCTATTTACTCTGACCTTTCATCTGATACACTTTGACCTGCCTGACCTGTCAATATCCTTTTACTGTGCCCGTTTACTTTTTACTGTACATTCTATTTTTTTACTGTGTATTTCTAAAGTAAATCATTTATTTTTTCCCATGTCTCAACATATGGTAATTGGATTTTGAGCATCTTCCTAATCTCATCTACCTCTGTATATTTGGAAAAATTAGGCTTATTGAAAAAAAGGTGTTTTACCTCATGCTGGATGTAAAACAAATTCTCAAAAGTTTGACATAATACTTTGCTAGTAGGTATGTCCTTCATGGATGAAGTATTCACTTGATTTTTGTCTACTTCCATGCTATTTTTGTTATAGTCCTCCTGTGTCATTAACTTGTCGTTTATAACCCTCTTGCCTCTAAATTTCAAACTTACCTATGAATTTTTCAATGGTTAGTTGCATGGTTTGGGACTTATCGTCTATGTTCAACATCAAATTCCTCTTGGTGAGGACTCTTTTAACTTCCAAAATTGTAATTGTTCTATCAGGTATCGCTAATTCCTATAGCTCATACCTATTCTTGCAGTTGAGGAAGTGAATAATCCTTGCAGCTTCCTCTGTCATGTCTCCAATTTCTACTTTGACTCTTCGAATGGATTTTGTAGCCTGCTTTATTAAATAATTCTATTCAAAAATGACTTGGATGGATGGCCAAATATCATTAAAAAAGTCAATGATATTTGCCCACAATTACTCCTTAGCTTGACCTAGACGTTCATTCATTGTCAGTTCCTTCTCCAGGCTTTTGATTCGTTCATTCATCCTTGTAGACTTTTGTTGTTCTTATTTGTGCATGACTTGGGCAAGCCTACAATCAGTTTCGAGGTTGGTCACCTTTTCCTTAAGGTTGTTCATCTCGGTCTTATGAATGGACATTTCCTCCATTGCTTTGATAAAACTATTTTCTTCATTGCCTGTAGACCCTATTGTTGTCGATCCTACTACTGTTGTAGATGGTGTAGATGCTCACAGTGCTATGGCCATTGGAGTTGTGGGAGCTAAGGGTGCTGCCAAAGTAGAATATACATCAGTGGTGATTGTTGGGATAATAGTTGTAGGAGCATCATCAATACTAGCTTATTTTAGCTAAATCAATTCTTTATCCATCTCCTTTAACTCATCATTTAGTTGCAACACTAGGTCCATCATCTCTTCATGATTAGTTTGGCTCTCCAAGACCTCCTTTCTTTATGGGTGTTGTAAATGAGGTAGCTTGAGTTGTTTCTTAAGAGCTGCTATATCCTCATTATTCTTTTTGATCAACTTATTAGCAGACTTAATGTCACTTGGATCATGGCCCAACTCAATGACCAAGTCCTCCAATGACTTGACCCTATTGTCTTTGGCCTGTGAGTAGGCCTTCTCATATTTATACTAGGTTGTTAGTTTATCGAGTGAATCCTCCAGCCTGTGTGCAACCATGGCCTTTCTTGTAAGGATGGAGCAAATCATTTCTCTAGCCTGTTTATGAAACTCTATTTGGTCAATGGGATGAACATCCCTACCCAACACCTCAAAATCAATCCTCTTGTAATCAACTGAGGTCTTTGGTTGTTGAATAATGGGCTGCATAAATGAGACATGTATCTTTCCTGCTTTGATGTCAAAAGTTAACATCAACCTACTCTAGTTGGGTGGTGTATGGTTTAAGTATTGGGTGTATGTCTATGCCTTAAACTTCTCATTCCTCATATTTATTTCCTTGTACATGTCTAATGTCTCTTTCTCTGTCAGCTAGTCTAGTAAAGGAGGAAACCTCAACACTTAACTATCTCTCAATCATTTGAGTGGTGGAGGGTGATGGCTATTGTCTTTCAACTAAATTAGTTGTGCCTTTGTTTCTTTTCTCCATTATTTTAGTGTCAGTTATTTCCATTGATTTAATGTTCTCTTCCTATTTATACATAGGATTCAACCTGGACCTTTCCCTGAGTTCAAAGTATTCATCCATAGTCTCCATGGTAGGACAGGAACCCTCCTCCCTGTTTCTTTTTGGATTCCTATCCTCATTGACCGGGCTCTGTAAAACATGAGGATTACACATTGGTTCCTCTAGTTGTGGAACTTGTAGGAAAGAGCTCTGGTCAATTTTCTTTTCTAGTTCAATGAGTGTATTATGAACATCCATAACTATACTATCAATTTCAATCAATGTATTTTCCAACCATTCATATTGGTTGGAAAACTGTTCAATACCAGGTCTTGGGTGGTGGTTGAAGGGTCCCAATTTGACAAGGATTCTCAATTTGTTTATGACCCCATAAGGGTCATACTGCCACATAAAGTTCTTCGTGAATTTCATCTGTTGTAGTATCTTGTTAGCCTCTAGTCCAACCTCTCTGTTGTTGCAAATGAATGGGCCCAATTGGTTTGTTATTTTAAACTGGGCCTTCTTCCTAGCAGATAGGAAGTTGAACTCATTAGAGTCGATGATTTGTCTAAAATACTCAAGTGCAAATATCCTCATAGGGAGGTATTTCAACAACTTATAAGGGGCTAGTTGCAACCATAAACCCTAATTTCAGTGTGGTTCTGGTAGAGGTACCAGTCTCCCACCTTGCTGTTCTTAGCCAACTATAGCACCCTATCGATTTCTTGGCTAATTCTAGGTTGAGTGTTACTGGTTAGCATGTTCATGACTAGATATACTAATGAACCTATGAAGTCTTTGTACGTAAATGCTATGGAGTATTTCTAGATCAAAGGTGTCTAGTAGACCATTGATCTCTCTTTTCCCATGGTATCAAAATTCTGGATGCTTACAGTGAACTTAGCTACTTGGTAATACAAAAACATGTGAAATAACACTGAAGAGTACTTCAAAAATCTTTCAGAGGGTAGTGTTGAGAATTGTTCATGCATCCTATCTGCAATGAATTGACCATAATTGTACATGATAACAGGAGGCTTGCCTGGGGTGAAGATGGAAAAGAAGGGTAGGATAACCTCATCCACATTCTCATCTGAGGTATATCCTAGGATACAAGAGAGCATGGTGACTATATGTCTACCTGTCTATGGAAAAATGGTGGCACCATAAGATGGAGTATCTGTGGGAGTGTGACGGTCTTAAATGATGAAGGTTTGGAAGATTTTTATTATCTTAACTAGGTCTAGTGTGATATATAAGTCCAATAGGTCTCCAATAGATAATTGGGTCTCATTAGCGCTACATTGAACTTGCAGCATTTGGTTGATAGACTCTTAACTGATGGTGAAAAAGAGTTGCTGGTTAGGGGAAACAATAGACCTTTGTCTAGGGATATAGCTGGCATGACAAAAATGTATGATACCAGGGAATGGGTGAACTTCTGGGAATAACTATTTGGGTAAACTGGATTCCCACAGATGGATGTCATTGGTATGGTTTAGGAATCCATCCTTACTCTAGCAATGGAGCTTCAAAAGGTAGGCTGGGGTAGTAGTATCTCTTATCTGGAAATCCCTATCTGCTAGCACCAAATGGTTGATGTCCAAGTGAGGGGATGACACAAGTTTCACATCCATAGAGGTATGGGAAAACACGACTGAGTTTATGGATTTGGATTAGGCCTGTATTGGATGTAGAAGTGAGGTTTGGGAAACTCTGGTATAGTGAGAGGGTAATTGTAGTTTGCAAAAGAGATGTTTTGGGTATATAGTGAAATTACTCTTTAATTAGGCAAATGTATTAATTAATTTCAATTAATTAATCATTAAACTTGACTGTACGTTTTCAAATTTACAAAGTCATTCTAGTTTTCCCGAAAATACCCAGAATTTGGTGGTATGGGCTGCAAACTGGTTCAATGGTGAGTGTACATGGTACGGTGGCTTCAGCTGTGCATTGGATGCTTGAGTTGGGCGTTTCGAGCTTGTTCGATGGGTAAACAGTGGTAAATTTTGGTTGGAGAGGCTCACGGTGGCACAAGAAGGCTTGGACAACATTCACAGTACAAACTAGTGAAAAGAGTCAAAATGGGCTTCTCCAACCTTTTAATCCGCAATAGCCATAATTTGGCGCAGAATTCATAAATGAAGAGTTTATGGTTTTATCTTTTGGTAGGGAGTTGGTTTCAGGGGCCATTGCACAACATTTGGAGAGTAGGCGGTATTTCCTTGAGAGCACACAATCTTGCCTGAGGCCACCATGTAGTAGAATAGGGCCCGGGAAAAACCGTGAATCTCACATGCTTTGAAGGTGGTAAAGGTTGGAGAGGGATGAGCGCGATATGGATGCTCAACGTTGGATATGGAGGTGGAATATTAGATGGCTGTCATGCAGTCAAGTTGCACAGAGTGAGTAGGGGTGAAGATTTGTCAGGCTCGAGGGGTTAATTAGAATTAATTGTAACTATTTAATGAATAAGGTGGGGATTAAAATTATAATGCATAGGTTTAATGTAGTGGGAACAGGGGTTAATGAATCGGGGTTTGTTTAACTACACCTAGGTTGGTGGGTTAAAAGGTTTATGTCAGGGAAATATAAATCAAGGAGTTAATTCAATAATGCGGAGGGGGAATTAAAAATTAGGATAAGGGGTTTTTATGGGTTTTTTGAGGTAAAATATGGAAATTAATAAGGGGAAAGGGAGATTGTTGCGATGGGAAATGGGCCTCACACTAGGGAAAAGGGGTTTTGGGTAGGGGAATGACCTTTGGAGGGTAATTTACTAGGGAAATGTTTGAAACCAAGGGATAAGGCTCAAAATGAACGGAAAAAGGGTATTTTTATAAGAAATGATGGGATAATGGGGAAATTAATAAGCAAGTATGTGGGAGGTGAAATGAAATGAGGCAAAGTTAATCAAGTAAGATAGTGAACATCCTTTCATTGTCATAAATAATCCTACACACCGAAACATAGTTTAAGCATGATAAATGTTGATCATGATTTAAAACCCTTTTGCATCTGCAACCTTTCTTCTACCTACCATTTATTTATCCTAACATTTTTTCTTCACTTGATTGGGTGCATTTGAGCTAGCAGACCCTTTATTTCCTTTTATTTTGACAAGAAAACTATCTAATTCTATCCTTATAACTTCCAATGGCTCAGATTAAGATGATGAGCACATTTTTGTTTCTCTACCTAACAACTGATCTGCCAAGGTTAAACAATTTGGCTAAATATTTATTCTCTATCTATAAACATGAAATTTAAAGCATTAGTTAGTCAATATTAAGCTACTTGACTATGATAGGTTGTGGCATTTATGACAAGCTACACACAACCATTATTTTGCACATAAAAGTAAAATTAGTGGCACTTGAATTTGTATGCTTTCATGATTTGTTTTATTTTTTGTTTGGGGTTTATATTTTTCACTTTTTTTTGTCTTTTCTTTTTCTTTTTGTCCTTTGATTATTCTTTTAGGACATACCTTGTTTACAATTTTAATTTTTAATATGGAAAACATTTTGCAGAAACCAAAAGTATGTACAATATTTACAAGACTAACCATAGCCAATTCAAAATTATGAATCCTATTATTATAGAACCCTAGCAACTCCCACACCATATGGCTTTCCAGATAAAGTCTACCTATCGAAAGACCAACATCTTTCAAACTGTTATTGATGAGGGAGCTTCCACATGTGTGATGCCCATGTCATGTTGGAAGGCCATTAGATCACCTCAAGTTGTTCCTTCACCTGCTCTATTGATGACATTTGATGGACATTCTTATAGGTTGCATGAGATTATTCTTGACTTTCTCATTTGTGTTTGGGGAAAGGTGGTAAATATTGAGATATAAATAGTCGATGTGAATCTGGATTACAACCTCCTTTTAGGAAGGAATTGGATTTATGAGATGGATGCCATGGTATCATCGTTATTTCACATCCTTTGTTTTCCTCATGAAGGGAGAATGGTAAGAGTTGATTAGATGGATTATTCTCTTCGTGACTCCCATGCATCTTTGGATTCTACTGTTCCATTAGTAGACAATCCTAGGTAACCTATAGAGAATTGAGGAGTTGGAATGTACTCTTCATTAATGGGTACTTTTGGTCTTCCCGATCCTATAACTAGAATCAATTCTATTTCCTCCTCCAAGGGACCTTTTAGAAGAGATTTCTTTCGAGCTCATTATTTTTTGGACCCTTAGCCTTTACCCTCATGTACCACCACAGTAGATGGAGGGTAGGTAGGTGGAATGGCATGTCCTATGTCTGCAGCAGAAAATTTCTTATCAGTATATTGTTAACTCTATAGACTCCAATCTTACTCCTTTCTCACCATAGGAGCTAGATGGAGATGTGGCTCCGTTCTGGACTCTTGATTCAACTTTCGTTTAGGATTGTTTATATATAATCTGGCCATCTAAGGAAGCAATTCCATAAGCAATTATGGGTGTTGACAAACCATGGGATGATCTACATCGTTGTTCATATTTCCTCCCTCATTTCCAAGAAATTGAGTCAATTTTGTCTAGTCCTTCTACTAGTGATGTTCATGCAAATTTAAACCCTTTGGTGCTAGCACAGTTTTTTGCCGATGGTAACAAGTCATTTATCTCACAAACTGTACCAATGAACATCTCTAGGAATCCCAACACCGTTGAAAATGTCTTCATTGGAGGTGACTATTCCCCTGAACAAATTCAAACTTATACGGATCTATTCAAAGAGTTTGTCGATGTGTTCACTTGGTCTTATGAGGAAATTCCTGGAATATATCCATCTATAGTCTAGCATGAGATCAAGATATACAGAAATGCTAAACCTATTCATCCAAGAATTCGATTGGTTAATCCTAGAAAAGAAACATCTATCAAAGTTGAAGTCGAGAAGCTGCGAAAGGTGGGTTTCATATAGCCCATTTCTTTAACTAAGTGGCTCTTTAATCCAGTTCTTATAGGTAAAAACCAAGGAACGATTTGAGTATACATTGAATTTAGGGACCTAAATAAGGCTTTTTCGAAAGAAAATTACCACATGCTCTTTATTGATCAAATTATTGATGAATGTACAGGGAATGAAATTTTTTTGTTCATGGATGGAATATTTGGTTATAATAAAATTACTATTCATCTAGAAGATCAGCACAAGCCAATCTTTATTTTCCCCTGGGGTATGTTTTCCTACAAAAAGATGCCTTGTGGCCTCAAAAATGTTGGATCCATTGTTTAGTGGGCTATGTCTTATTCTTTTCATGACATCAAGCACATTATTGAAGCATATATGGATGATTTAGCTACTCATTCTTGAAAGAGAATGGATCGTCCTAAATATCTTCAATTGATTTTTGAGTGGTGTCATTTTTATAAAATCTAGTTGAATTCGATCAAGTACTTTTCCATAGTCACATCGGTCGGCTTTTAGGATTCATCATGTCAATCAAGGGGATTCATGTAAATCCCTTCAAGGTTGAGCCAATACTTCAGTTTCCTCACCCGTCTTCCATACGCCAACTTCAAAGTCTTCAAGAAAAAGAAAATTTCTTGAGGAGATGTATAACCAATTATGTCAGATCACAAAAGGATTTATGTGTTTAATTAAGAAAGGGGTCTCATTTTGATGGCATGATTTCATGAAACGATCTTTTAATGCTTTTAAAAATCATAAACCTCTGCTTATATTATCTAAGTCAAGGCTTGGTAGGTCTTGAACTGCGCTACTCTCCCATCGATAAATTAGCTTTGGAAGTTGTGCATGCCATTCAGTGCTTCACTATTACATTATTCTTCAAAAAACATTCGTCTTAGCTTCCATCAATCCATTTTAGTTTGTTCTCAGTAAGCAAGTGATTCAGGGCAAATATAATAGATGGATTTTCATATTGCAAGAATTTGACCTCGAATTCATGTCAACTAAATCTAAGAAATCTTTGGTATTTACATATTTGATATCAAAGTTGCCTTGTGAGGAAGAAATTATTCACGAGGAAAACTTTCCTGATGAACATATATTTCTTATTTCCTCACAAGATCCTTAGTATGGGGATATCATTATATATCTCCAGACTTTGAAGTTTCCACCCGCTTTTTCCAAGGGCGAGTGTAGAAAATTATGTCACCTCGCTAAAAATTATGTTATTATAGGTGACACATTGTATCATTGCGAGATTGATTCAATACTTAGGCGTTGTTTAAGCTTTGAAGAGGCTGAATAAGTACTTAATGATTGCAATAGTGGAGGTTGCAGCGGTCATCTATGTGGGCTTTCTACAGACCAAAATATTTTATGAGCAAGCTACTTTTAGCCTTCGATCTTTAAAGATTGTATTGAGGCAGTCAAAAGATGCCATCCTTGTTAGATCTATACTTGAAAAACACATGCACATCCATCTCCGCTTTTCCCTGTTATCACAGTCAACCCTTTTACAAAGTGGGGCATTGACTTTACGACTTGCAATCTGCCTTTCGTAGGAAATCAAAAGTATATCATTATGGCCATAGAAAAATTTACGAAGTGGGCTAAATCCATGCCTATGTTTAATAATGATAGTGAAACATCGTCCTTGTTTCTCTTCAATCCAGTTACTTCGCAGTTCATTATTCCTAAAGAGTGTCGTTGACCATGGTAGTCATTTTGAAAATCAATTAATGTCTGAATTGGCTCTCAAGTTGCGTTGCTAGTAGGAGCATTCATCTCTGTATTATCCTCAGGCCAATGGGTAGGTTGAAACCATGAAAAAATCCCTTAAAACCATCTTCCAAAGGATGATTGATAGAGCTAGATCCAATTGGAACATCATGTTGTATCTGACACTTTGGGCATACCGAATGTGAGTTAAGACTTCCACTGGTTTTACTCCTTTTCAACTAGTTTATAGGTTGGAATCTATTTTTCCTGTTGAATGTGAAATTCCTTCCCTTAAACTAGTTGTTGAACTTCCTCCAGAGAATTCCAATCTCGAAGAGTGCCTCATTCATTTCAGGCATCTTTATGAGCAACATCGACCTACTGCCACAATAAATGAATCCCATAAAAAGAGCGTAAAATCTCAATACTGTAAAGATGTTTGTCCTAGAAATTTTTCTAATGGTGACCTTTTCTTGGTCTATAATCAACACAAATATACCTTGGGGGCAAGAAAGTTTAATTCTATGTGGTATGGTCCCTTTATTGTCAAGCGAGTTTTAAAAAAGGGAGCTTATGAATTGATTTATTTTGAAGGGAACAAGTTGGCGTAGCCCAAAAATGGGCTCTAGGTTAAGAAGTACTTCACTTACGCTTCGGCCAAGCACTTACTCGTTTGTATATATTTTATGTTTGTACATATCTATCTATCAATTTCAGTGATGTTAATATTTTTGATCTACTTTGGCAGGTGTATATGGATGATTTGATATATCTAGGGTTTGCCAATGGTGCAAGTAGGCATACTCAAAACCTTTCCTCTGCAGCTTGGGTGATTTATTATCCATCTAGCCAATTGATGGTTCATGATTTGAATAATATTTTTGAATATGTTGCTATTATCAATCTACTATATGAAGTGATATCTCTTGATATTGATTTGTTAGTGGTTAATTTAGATTCACAATTGGTGGTATCTCAACTAACTAACATCTATAGGGTACGAGATCCTTATTTGTATTGCCTGTTTTTGAGAGTGTGATTGTTGCAATGATCATTTGTTTACATCACATTTGTTCACATTCCATGATCAAAAAATTCCTTAGTAGATTCTATTGCTAATCAAGCATTATACTATCATATAAATCATTCATCAAATTAAAACATCAAAAATAATCAAAAAATCAATTGTATATATGATCATCATAAAATCGTTTGTATATAGATAGAGTGTTTGTGTCCAAACTAATATACAAAAATCAGGGCAGGATGCCCTACGAAATTTGGGCTTATGCCCATCATCGTGTCTAAATAAAAAAAAGGGATTTGATCATCTATCTAATGATCCTTCTGAAGATGAGTAGCTAGAAAAAAAGCAACGACATTGGCCACATGCTAGAATAGTGACACTGAGTCTCGTGGTACTCCTACCATGCACTGCTGCATCTTCTTTGGTAACTCCTCTATGGATATCATGGGTACTTGGTGAGTCAGTCTCATCAAGTTCCTCTAAAGTGCATGGAGAACTCTCTCAGTCTCAGTTGCAGTCCCTTCGGCATCTATTCCATGATGGCTATATCGAGGAAAGCCATTAGGTCTCACTGGTCTCACATATGAAACATGATCAATATATTTTGTAACTGTCTTGTCTCATCAAAAAGATTTTTAATTCATTTATATTGAAAATCCAAAAATAAATCTTAATATTCAAAAATTGAAAAAATCATTTATACCTATGGCACCCCATGCTGCATATGGTGGTAGTACTAGATCAGGATCTCCTTGAAAATCCATTATGGTGTAAGGGTAGTTGTCAACTGCAATGACCTACTGATCCCACAAAAGGAAAAAATCACCATCAAAAGTCATCTTGGGAACCTAACCACCCCCTAGGCATTTCCTCAAGTCAGCCAATCTACCCATCTGTGGATCTCCTAGGCTACTGATGGTAGATAATACCTTGGGTCGAAGTCTAGGTACTTTCTCAAAGGAGAATGAGCATAATATAGTGCTATATCTAAAATTCTTTGACTAACCATTCCGAATGGAGGTGAGTTGGTTCTTCATGTTGATCAATAGAGGTGTGCACCAATCAAAGATGGTATTGAGACAATCCATTGCTAGGATCATGGACACATATGAAGCCTAATGTAAAGAAACAAAACCATTTACCTTGACAATGGTAAATAATAGGATTTTCAGTGGTAAACTCTCTACATGCTTGATTGCAATATGACTTTCAACCTTTTCAGGATGACTAGGACACTATATGTAGACGTAGTCTTCTACACTGAGACTACCTCTCATCCTTCTAGTAAAATGAACTCTCTCTCCGCTTTGAGAAAGACCTGTAATGAAATAAGTGTCTTCTATATTGATCCTTAGGGGCATCTGATCGATCCTAAATGCATCACCTTTTGCACTTCAATAATGAATCAACAACTCAAGGAATTGAGTATTCACCTTCATGTTTGGCATTTTAAAGAATTTTAACAAACCGCAACCTCTAAAAGCATATAAGGTATTTTGATCCTTTGTCACTTGGTTATCAATGGCATTGTGCTCCCTTTCACAACAAGTGGTTTTCATGCTACCTAAAAAAGATGTTTCAAATCATTAAATTAATGTTTAAATTTTTTTTCTCATGCACATGCGGGTTCCCTTTTTACATAGTCACATGCAGGCCCCTCGTATATGTGGGTTACGTATATTCAACCCGTGTGTACGCAAAGTCAAAATTTTTAACATATTTTCCTGCAATCAAAATTATGAAAAAACATCTAAAAAGTATAAAAAATGAGTAAAAGCATGACTAACGGGTTACCTGGAGGTTTTGGAGTGATTTGAATGGTTGAATTTGACAGAGGAAGTTTGTTTAATTTTTCTCCACAACTGCTTGCTCAAAATACAAATGACGAAAATGTGACACCAAAATCCCTTATATGGGTTGAAAAATGGAAATTGATTTTTCAAAACTTGATTTTTATCATATGGATTTTTTTACCTTTTGGCTTGGAGTGTTAGGAATGGGCTGTCTTTATAGGATATTTCGGAGACTTATTTTGGAAAATTTCTTTGGTCCCATGACTGCATACCCATCATGGTAGGAATCACTTTTTTTACTGACATCTAAGTTGGGGAATATCACTTTCTGCTACATTTTGCATAATAGCCTTCATACTGAGATATTTTTTCCCATAAGGTCATCCCCACCATGTCTTCATTCACAATTTTGACTCATCAAAATTTAAAGTCATGACATGATGGTAGAACCAACCTTTACATGGGCAGCTTAGTTAGATCCTCACTGAAATTTGTTACCCATGTTTCTATATTGAGTAGGCTCGGGAGTCCTTTGTAGTCCCCCCATGACTTGTGTGTTGGAGACTCATTCTCGTTCTTCTTCTCTCTTTTATGAATTTATACCCTAGAGGCTTCTTTGTCTTGAGTTATACTAGTGCATTGCATATGGCCTATTTTCACCTTTTGGCCTTGAGCCAACTTCACTTGGACTCGTCTTTAAACCACCTTTCCAACCATGTATTCTACAAAATCAACCTTGAAATAACTTAGCCTCTGCAACATGACACACCATTTTACCCATGGAAATAACATTCCTTTGAGTGTCATTGACCAATTTTGCCACCTTGCATTGAACATAGGAATGTTCCCCTCCCAGGAGCCAGAGTGTCTCCTTTTTCAACACTCGTTCTTTCCACTCTACTATAGCATTATTTTATTCTTTTTGAGGCTTCACATAAATGAAAAAGACAAAAAAATTATATATCCCAAAAATCGTTGGAACAAGAAACTATTTCCATGATTGATGGAAGCTAGAGTGAGTTGTTTCGCCCTTGAACAAAGCACTCAAAAATTAAGTCTTTCCTCCATTCAAATGGGTTTTAGTTTGAGATAGGAGAGCCTTAACCTTGTTATTGATTCAACACTCCAATGACTGGTTATCTCTTCCAATCATATGGAGGGATTTCTTATGCTTCTTGCATGACAAACTTATACAAAGTTATCATATGATGCCATGTAGTCATAGTTGAGTCATGCCTTTGTTCATGGGAAGTAAACCTAAGTCGACCTCTCTAAAGTGTCTCTTGACCTATTTTTTAATTGACCATTCCTAGTTCTTAGTGTCTTGTTCAGTATCACATGATCTATGTTGGTCCTTTGCTCATGCCAGTTTGAGAAGGTCTCGATTGACTTCTTGCAGGTGGGTCTTTCTCTTATTGACTACGACAAATTTCTCTGAGGACAGACCTAGAGCTGCACCCCAACCGTATTTTCATTATTGATAGGTCAGCTTGTGCTCAATGTCGATTAGTATCATGGGTCTTTGATGAAGTCATTTCCCTTGTGTTCGACATCAGCTTTCATTATCACACATTGGGATTTGTGCAGTTCCTTGGTTTCCATTTGACCCTATTGGTGGATTCCTCACCTCTTTGTCAGCTGTCATTATTGGTTGGTTCAAAGGGTTTCTATCATGCACTAGGTTCATCTTGTGTACACCAAAAACTGTTGGAAATAATACTAAGAGGGGAGTCAATCAGTATTAGAAAGTCAATAATTTTTCATTTCCATAAGTAGATTCATATACGCTACTTCAGTTAATGGAACTCGTGCGTGTACGCAGCTATGTTTAAGGCAACTAAATTATATCTTGCAAACTTATGATTCAATTAATTCATCATATGTTGATCTTTAATCAATGCATAAGAACCATATAAATAGTAACTAGGTACAATAAAAACATAGTAGACAATCACACACATGAACAAAAGATATAAGGTGAAAACCACCTACTCCAATCATCTCTACCTTCTTTTTAATAATAAGAAACTTATTTTTAAAATTTTTGTACTAGTGTAGAATTATACTAGTGTGCAAGCTTCTACCTATAGAAGGTTATAACATTCTCTCATTCTCCAGCTTCTCCTGGAAGGGAGCTACAACACCCTAGGTCTTGTATTAGCTGATATGTTTACTAGTATGTAGGTGTCAGCCTACAAAAGGCTACAACCTTCTCTTTTCTTCCAGGAACCATTTTCCACAAATTTTCAGAATGGATCCATCAATAACATCATTCAATCACCAAATATATCTACATCAACCAAACTCCTTTACGCCAACCACAACTAAATCAATCAACCACTTTGACAACCCTTCAGTCTAATCTTTCAAAATGATGTAACCAAAATACGTTAACTAGAACCCAGAACACTGCAACAACAAACAAAAGTAGCTAAAACATATTTTATAAGGTATACACCACTTTCATGTGTCGAACCTTCATGCATACACTCTTTTCTCAATGCGAAACTACGTATAGATCTACAAATCAAATTTAAGATGCATACATTGTTTTGATATGAAGAACCAACGTGTATACGTGCCTTTTCTAAAGTGAAAATGTGTACAGATCTGCAAATCAAATTTAAGATCTAGTCGCTATTTTGATATGCAGAACTAGTGTGTATACACTCCTTTTCTAAAGTGGACCTACATATAGATCTGTAAATGATGATTTAAACATTACAACAATTCTAGACTTTAGTTATACCTAGATCATCATATTTACAAACTACAACATGCACTAGTTATTCAAATAAATGATAAAACCACATAAAGATACTTCACTTCAAGCCTTAAGATCTTAATCCATCATTAGACCTTATCCTTCATCAAGTGCTAAGGTTCATCCTTTGTTTATATCCAGCATAATCCAATAACCTCTACACTAGATCTTGCTCTTCATTAGATATTCAATACTTCTGTGTATTGGCCTAATGATCTTCCCCTCCTTTTATAGTCTTAGGCCTTACTCAATACCATGGTCCAAAACCACTTAGGACCAATACCTTAGACCAAATACCTGGGGTCAACACTTCGAACTAGATACCTTGGACCAAGATCATGGATCAAAATACCCGGATCAAATACCGTGGACCAAAACTTAGTTGTCTAACATGTATGTGCCTTTCCTTTTGTGAAACTATGTGTGTACATTATACAATCATTTTGTTCTATTAATCCACATGTATATGCTGTTTTGTCAAGGTGAACCTGCGTATACCTCTCTCTCATCATTAATTCTTTGCTCTTGACCTTCTACACTATGATGTGTCATCTGAGTGAGTTTCCATCAAGGACAACACTTGTATTATACCTATATCATAATGCCAACAATCTCCCCCTTTGGACTTGACGGCAACAACAAAATCGAGTCACTCTCCCCCTTTGACATCAAGGGAAAAGGGCGGAACAAGATATTCTCTCTCTTGATATGCATTATGATGTCCATACTCCCCCTGAGTACATGTTGAACTCTTTGATTGAGCTCCCCCTTTGTACATGATAAGATGTATCAATCATCCTTGCCCCCCGTAAGAATATGCAGAGTCTGCAAAAATATTTTTCAAAAGAATAACATGACTCTACAACTAAACTAAGTGAGTATGACTCATAGATACGTCAACCTCCCAAGCAAGAGGGGATAGACCATTTTTGGCTCATCCTCCCAACCAAGTGGGGATATACCAAATGTTTATATATGAATAAAATAGACATTATTACATCATCCTCCCATACATAGTGGGAGTACAAATTAGCTCTTTGCATGAACTTTACATTAAATGATGTACATGTATTTTTTAACAAAGACCAACAATCTAAACAAGACGATGATAGTCATGTACACCATATATGATATGCACCATAAGCATCTGTCAACAGCATCTATAACCTGCAATACCATTCTCTTTATTAGCCAACAATAAGTAGTAACATGTATCATTTAGCCACATAAGCATCATTACCAAAGACTTCTAACCATAATTCCAACAATGCATTATTCGATGCATATGCTCCCCCTGAACTTGTTCCATACGTTCACTGTCAGATCTGATCATGCATATATCAACAAGAAGTAGCAAGTCATCATCATCAATCAGATATGCGTCAAGATAGGATCAAAAACACTTCTAAATAACATCAACACATTTCCACACATCATCAGCAAATTGTAACCATCATCAAACGAAGAAAATAATTGACTGAACTATATCATCCCCTTTTTCTTGAGTTTGTTGCATTGCTTTTCCTCAACCTAGCATATATGCGACAGTATCCACAAAAACCATTGTATGTACACAACTACGCTTTATGAAAATTGCGTATAACCAATTTTGTTTGAAACATATAGGATTTAATAGTAGGATGATGCATCAACTACTCCTAGCTTCCATCTAAGATATTCAAATGTCTCTCTGGGTAGTGGTTTGGTGAATATATCAGCAGCTTGTTCTTTGGAGGGAACATACTCCAATTTGACCTTTTGTTCAAGCACTTTTCCATGTAGAAAATGATATTTGATAGATATGTGCTTGGTCTCGAAATGTATGACTGGATTCTTTGAAATACTGATGGCAGTTATATTATCACATAGAAAGGAAATGGGTGGAATACATGTGATCTGAATGTCTTGTAATGTTTGCATCATCCAAACTAGTTGTGTGTAGCAAGATGCAGCAGCCACATATTCTTCTTCAGCTAGAGATAATGCAATTGAACTTTGTTTCTTGCTGAACCAAGACACTAATTTGGAACCCATATAGAATGCACCACCACTAGTGCTTTTTCTATCATCAACACTTCCTACCTAATCTACATCTGTATATGCATGAAGTGTAAGATCAATATCTTTAGGATACCATAAACCAAAATTCTGTGTTCCTTAAAGATATTTGAAAATGCTTTTGACTGCCTAAAGGTGTGATTCCTTTGGATTTGCTTGAAATCTTTCAACTATTTCTACTGCATGCATGATGTCTGGTTAGGTACCTGTTACATAAAGCAGACTGCCAATCATGGATCTGTAAGTTGGTCGATGTATTGTTGTTGATTCATCATTTGAGCTGAGACTACATCCTGTTACCATTGGGGTACATACTAGTTTGGAATCTTCCATACCATATTTATTCAAGATCTGTTTGAGATATTTGGTTTTTGACATAAAAGTACTATCTTTATTTTGTTGAACTTGTAGACCAAGAAAATATATAAGCTCACCAAGCAAGGACATTTCAAATTCTTGCTACATTACCAAAGAAAATTTTTGACTCATGGCTTCTTCATTGCTACCAAAAATGATACCATCAACATACACAACAAGTATTAGCAATTTATTATTGTCAATATTTGTATATAGATTTCTATCAACCGATCCCTTTAAAAAACCTTGTTGATGGAGATATTTGTCAATATGGTAATACCAAGTCCTTGGAGCTTGTTTTAGACCATAGAGAGCCTTTCTAAGTCTGCATACAAGTTTTACATCATTTCTAAGAATGAATCCATATGGTTGCTCAATATAGACTTGTTCTTCTAACTCTTCATTAAGAAAGGTAGATTTTACATCCATTTGGTATACTTTGAATTTTTGAGAACTAGAAAGAGAAAGGAACATTCTTATGGCTTCAAGTCTAGCAGCAAGTGCAAACGTTTCTTCAAAATATATACTTTCTTACTAAGCATATCCTTTACAAACAAGTCTGGCCTTGTTTCTAATAACTTCTCCATTTTCATTTAGCTTGTTTTTGAATATCCATTTAGTTCCCATGATATTCTTATCATGAGATCTACGAACTAATTCCCAAGTATTATTCTTTTCAATTTGCTCGAGCTCTTCATTCATGGCCTTGACCCAACATTCATCTTTGCATGCTTCATTTACATTTTGAGGTTTGGTGGAGGATAGCAATGCTAGATAGCTTGAAGCTTCTATAATAGTCTTCTTGTCTACACACCTAGCTCTTTCTGTCGCAAAATTTGAGTCTCTGGATGATTTTTCTAAACATACCTGGACGAAGTCTTTTCTTCTATTGTTATCTCTTCTTCTTGTTTTTCATTGGTTTCTTCTTCAGAATTAGTAGGATTTAATGTGGGAGGATAACCCTGATCTTCTTCATAATCTTTAATGTTTATTTGTTTTGGATTTTTGCATGCTTCATCAACCACAACGTCAACACTTTCAATAATTTTCCAAAGTATTTTATTATAGCATTTATATCCTTTACTTCGGGAAGAGTAACCAAGGAGAATACCTTCATCTGATCCAGTTTCAATCTTACCAAATTTTTCATCAATCCTTTTGATGTAACATTTGCTTCCAAAAACTTTGAAGTATTTTACAGTAGGAGTCTTACCATACCAAAATTCATGTGGAGTTTGAGTGTTGTTTACCCGAACATTTACTTGGTTGAGAATAGTGATGGAAGGGAATGCAACTTCACCCCAGAAGGTTGCAAGAGTTCTATACTCATCTAGCATAGCACGAGCCATTTGTTGAATAGTTATGTTCATCGTTTCTAGCACTCCATTTTGCGTAGGAGTCCTTGTGGTGGAGAATTGCCTTTTTATTCCATGCTCTTCAGAAAAGTCAAAGAATTCATCCGAGGTAAATTCCCCTCCTCAATCAGATTTGAGGCATTTGATTTTTTGATCTGATTCATTTTCAACCAAAGGTTTGAAGGCTTTGAACTTCTCAAATGCTTCATCTTTATGCTTTATAAGTCCTATCCAACACATTCAGGAAAAATCATCAATGAACAATATAAAGTTTTCTTCTTCACAAGGTGACTTTTTCCTTGATGGTCCACATAAATCAGTATGGACAAGTTCAAGAGGCTTACTAGCTGATTCCTCCTCTTCGTGGAAGTGCGATCTTGTTTGCTTCCCAAATTGACATGATTTGCATATTGTATTTTCTGGAATTTTGATATTAGGAAGATCACAAACAACCTGGAATCTACATACATTTCTTATTTGAGAGAATCTTAGATGCCCAAATATTCTGTGCCATAGCCAGTGTTCATAATTTTTGCTTAGACAACATTGTTGTTGTCCTCCCTTGAGTATGTATAAGTTGTTTGGAGTTCTTATACCTTTGATCATGGTTTCTCTTGGATCAAGCTCACGAACAACACATCCATTTGATCGAAATACTACTTCATTTTCTTGATCACACATTTTACTGACACTCAATAGGTTATGGTTTAGACCATCAACATACATAACATTCCCAGCTTTATCTTTTCCTTTTAAGAGAACAGAGCCTTTACCTTTTATGAAAACAGGAGTGTCATTTCGAAATGAGACCTTATTTTCCTTTTCTAAGGCATTATATGAATGAAGTTTTTCTTTGTCACCTTTCATGTGTTTTGAGCATCCATTGTTGATGTACCACTAATTTTCTTATCCTTCTGTATATAAAGCTATACCACATCTTTCTGTTTGCGGTTCTTTCTTTCTCCATATTTTGGGACTTAATGGATTTTTCTCCTTCTGAGATGTTTTCTTAAATTTACTCCTGCATTCAAAATCCTCATGACCAAAGTTGTTGTAGATAGAGCATTCTATTTCACTTTCAAGAAGAGAAAATTTATTGTAGGACCTTTTCATGATCGCTGTAACATTCCTTTCATTTCATCCTTCTCTATTCATGATGGTCTTGTAAGCAACACGTTGAGCAGTTGTGTGTCCAACATTATGACATGAAAAACATTGGACATTAAAGAATTTCTTGTGATTATCAAATCTACTAACCTGGTGATTATAGTTTCTATTGATATAAATTCTTGAAGCAGATTGAGTACGATTTACCTGCGGTTGGTTGTAGCTTATGTTCATACATGAAGTAAATTGAGCCTGATTTACTTGGTGATATGTTTTACGCCTTTGCTGACGATTTTCAAACTGTTCACTACTCTTTGTTGCATGAAGATAGTTTTTAGTGGAGGTTGACGACTTCTGTGCTTGAGATGCTTCTTCAGTATATCTAAGACCCGTATTTATCAGAGGAAAATGATGCACTTTGATAATTTCATTTAAGGTTTCTGATCCTTTAGCAAATGTAATATTGAGAGCTTTTGTTTTCTCAATATCCTTTCTTAGACCCACAATTTCACATTCTAGTTTTTCATTGTGCTTTTCTCTTTCAGCAAGTCGGAATGTCAAAGTATCTATAATCATATTCATTTCTTCTAAATGGATTTTGAGTTTAGAGATTTCTTCATAAAGGTCATCTTCATCTAAAGCACACAAGAAATCATCATCTTCAAAAGCCATCAGAAGTCTATAGTCATTACTATTTTCATCTTCATCACTAATTGATAAACCATCGCTATCTTCATGCGTATAGTACCTCTTCTTAATTACACTCTGTTTTCTATTCCATTTTGCAGATTCCTTACCTTTATCAAACTTATCACTATAAGGACATTTGGCATCATAATTATCGACTCTTCCACAAGAAAAACATTTGAAAGGTAGTTTACCTCTGAATCTTCCAGAGCCCCATTGAAGGTTCTTGACAAAGTTTGTGTCTTCTTCTCCTTCTGAAAAATGTCCTTATTCATTGAGTTCTTCTTTTCCGGAAGCTTTAAATGTGGGTTCTCCCATATCTGATGGACCTCCTTTCCTCATCTCGAATGCAGTTAAGATTTCATGTAGCTATGTCATAGTAATAGTATGAAAATCCTAATTTTCTTCTATGGCAGATACTTTTGATTCAAACTTAACAGACAAGGATCTTAAACCCTTTTCAACTAAAGTAACTTCTTTTATCTCTTCACCCAAATTCTTCATGCAATTAACAATCTCATCTATACATAGGAAGTAACTAGCTATACTTTCATCATTATGCATTTTGAGAGTTTCATATTGAATTTTGAGAGTTTGTAGCTTTTCACGTTTTGCCTAAGAGTCCCCTTCATAGCTTAGAATGATTTTGTCCCATATTTCTTTAGCAGATTTGAGCTGCATAACTTTGACAAATTCTAATTGTGACAAACTTCCCAATAATGTATTGACGGCCTTGGCATTGGTTTCATATTTGTTTTAACCTGCCGCATCTGTAGGAATTTCTGATGGAAATGTATATCCTCCGTCAATGATTTCCCAGACATCTGTTCCAATAGATTGAAGATAGGATGTGGTTCTTACCTTCCAATAAATGGAGTTGCTTCCATCAAAGATTGGTGGTCTCATGATCCCTCTCTTTCTTGATTACTAATGATGATGGATCTTCCTTCAAGAAATCAAGCTTCTTATGAAGGACCTAGCTCTCATACCAACTATTGGGAATAATATTGAGAGGGGGGGTGAATCAATATTAGAAAACCAATAATTTTTCATTTCCATAATCATATTCATATACGTTACTTTAGTTAATGGAACTCGCATGTGTACACAACTGTGTTTAAGGGAACTAACCTATATCTTGCAAACTTATGATTCAATTAATTCATAATATGTTTATCTTCAATCAGTGCATCATAACCATATAAACAGTAACCAGGTGCAGTAAAAACAGAACAAACAATCACACACATGAACACAAGATATAAGGTGGAAACCCAATGTGGGTGAAAACCACCTACTGCAATCATCTCTACCTTCTTCTTAATAATAAGAAACTTATTTTTACAATTTTGTACTGGTGCAGACTTATACCAGTACACAAGCTTCTACCTACAGAAGGCTACAACCTTCTCTCAATCTCCAGCTTCTCCTGGAAGGGAGCTACAACCATCTCTTTTCTCCCAGGGACCATGTTTCATAAATTTTCAGATAGATCCATCAATAACATCATTCATTCATCAAATATATCTGCATCAACCACAACTGAATCAATCAATCACTTTAGCAACCCTTCCGTCTGATCTTTCAGAATGCCGTAACCATAATACATTAACCAAAACCCAAGGCAGAACCCAGAACATTGCAACAACAAACAAAAGCAGCTAAAACATATTTTATAAGGTATACACCACTTCCATATGTTGAACCTGTGTGCAAACCGTCTTTTCTAAATGTGAACTTGCATACAGATCTACAAATTTAAGATGTATATGTTGTTTTGCTATGAACAACTAATGTGTATATGTGCCTTTTCTAAGGTGAACTTGTGTATATATCTAAAAATCAAATTTAAGATGTATATGCTATTTTGATTTGTAGAACTAGTGTGTATACGCTCCTTTTCTAAAGTGAACCTGTGTACAGATCTGTAAATGATGATTTAAACATTAGGACAATTCCAAACTTTAGTTATACCTAGATCATCATATTTACATACTACAACATGCGCGAGTTATTCAGATAAATGATGAAACCACATAAGGATACTTCACTTCAAGCCTTAAGATCTTCACCCATCATTAGATCTTATCCTTCATCAAGTGCTAAGGTTCATCCTTGGTTCAAATCCAGCATAACCCAATAACCTGTACACTAGATCTTTCTCTTCATTACATATTCAATACTTTAGTGTATTGGCCTAATGATCTTCACTTCCTTTTATAGTCTCAGGCCTTACTCAATACCATGGTCCAAAACCACTTAGGACCAATACCTTAGACCAAATACGTAGGGTCAATACTTCGGACTAGATATCTTGGACCAATACCATGGATCAAATACCACAAACCAAAACTTAGTTTTCCAACATGTACGTGCTTTTCCTTCTGTGAAACTACGTGTGTACATTATATGCTCATTTTCGCCTATTAACCCATGTGTATATGCTAATTTGTCAAGGTGAACCTGTGTATACCTCTCTATGATCATTAATTCTTTGCTCTTGACCTACTACACTATGATCTATCATCTGAGTGAGTTGCCATCAAGGACAACACTTTTATCATACATGTATCATAATGCCAACAGAAACGTGCTTCGGTTGGGTTACTACATATTTGTTTGTCTGGTTCCTTCCACATTATTGGGCTATGGATTACACTCACATTAGATTGATGAAGTACGCCTTAATGCCTTCCTTCTAGTAGATCTTTTCCTATCAACTTCAGCTCCTTGCTCTCGAAAAGAGATCTAGATTCCATTTGGCAATACCTTAGGGTTTGCAGTCATCAATGGAAGATTCCTTCACTATCAATAATGGGAAAACATGATTGTCTCCTAATCGATAGATTCTTCCAAGTGTTTGACTACAACTCATTTGTTCCACTTGTTAGATTGTACTGGGTACCTTGACTATCATCATCATTATCGGTGAGCAGTCTCGTGTTTGTTAATAGTATACCTCAATGGTTGGTAATCAAAAAATTTCTCACATGCTCAGCTTCAGATCATTTATTCCCATTGTGTAGAAATTTACCACGAAGATCAGTGAATACCTCAGGTTTGGATCAACATGTCTTGGTTCACTTGTAAGTTGCTCTTGTTTTTGCTAGTTGACACTATCCACATTACACATTGCAGTTCCTTACAGTGACATCCTATATGTTGACACTTGAGTTGCAGTCTAGTACCATTTATTTCACCATGTTGACTTGGTACTACTTGGATCAATTTTTTGACTTCAGTGACCAGCTTCATACTTCAGTATCATTGATCAACTCTTTATATGTGATATTCAAACATGTACTTTCTTGTTTATGTTCAGATGATCTATTATGTAGTTTTAGTTCCTTTATAATTGTATGTATATTGGATATATTTTTGTACTTGACTCGCAAACATGATTTACTATTTTTGAGCATGGGTATGCTTGCTTTAGATAGGAGTTTCTTTCTGATCTCTTTTGTTTGGCTTGGCAGTTTGAATTATGGTAAACTCCTCCTTGGTCTCGGTATGATTCCTTCTATACACATAATACATTTTGCCCTTCATGTACACCTTCTAACCTCATATATTAGGGGGCATATACTATAGCACCATTTACCACTCTTGGTATATCTGATGCTCTGATTATGATCTAGGGAAACCCTTCCTTCAACACTTTGTCCAAAATCTAAAAAACTATGTTTTATTTCCTATACACTACTTTTCCCTGTGATAAAAGCATGTACACGCGGGTCAACATATACCCAGCTGACATACATGTGTTAAAACACTTAAAAATAATACATTTCCTTAATTTCGGGCAGATTTCACGGGTTTTACCTGTTACTCATCTCCTATATCCCGTGGCCCAAATATTTCCCAACTGAAAAAACTAGTTTGGAGAAGTATAAATAAGCCTCCATGGGAAGGCCTCAAGGGAGAAAATATGAGATATTGATACTATAGTGAGATTATCCCCAAAGCTTCAGGAAACCCTTGTTTCGTTGTTGGAGATATCCTTCATATTTCTTTAGATATCCTTGTGTATGATGATGGAGGAAGACTCCTGAGGTTGGGAAAGGACGGATCCAGAGGACGGTTCTACTTGGAGCTGGAGAAAGACTTGGGTCATATTTCTCCACTTTTATTGTAGCTTAATTCAATAAAGAAATGATGATCTATTCCGAATATTAAACGTGTTTATTCATTGATTTATATTCTAAATTTTTTATGAATATTATATTGATGTGTAATTGTTCATTCATTTATATGATATAAAGTGAATATCATTAACATGATTTATGTTTCTTTTTTTGTATATGTTTCATTTGAATAATTTGTAGGTTTTAAAGATGTTAGGAGATGCTAAGGGTTCGCACCCTGCGGGATCTACCCAATCATAGGACCTCTGGGTAAGGACACTCCTTCACAGTTCAGTAGAATAAGAATTTAGGTTGTTTGCTTGAGCATTTCGTGTTGTTGTTTGCCCTCTGCTCTATTCGGTTTTTTAACCCATTACCCTAGGGTGATATCACTCGTAAAAGTAGGCATTTGTGATTTCCTCTTCTTCACTCTCCTTATTTCTTACTAAAGATATTTTGACTTCTTCTTGAATGCATGCATTTTTTAATGTAGGAGTATCCTTCCAAATCTGTTGAGAGAAATCTATGTTGGATATATATTAGATGAGGTTATCCTTTATTCTAACCACAATTAGGCTCATGGCCAAAATATTTGTTTCTTTAAAATTTTATTTCACTTCTTCCCTTGATTCATCTGTAGGCTTCTTCACCTTTCCATTCACTAGGTCCAAAACTTTATTCTTCTCGAGGATGAGGACTATCCTATTCTTTGATGCCCTATAGTTGTATGCTACTTCTAATATGTTTTCTACCTTAATTGAGTTAGACATTATCCTTCAAGATGGCAGACTTGAAATCTATGATCCTTTTAATGAACCTTATTCAAACTTCTTATTCTCCTTTTAATAGATATTTGAGTTTACTTTTTCTCCCTTCTTCATCTTAGCTCTGATACAATGTTAGAAAATAAGAAAGGTAGAAATATTTTCTTTAGATTAATAATTACTTGTGATATTCTTATGTTTTCTTATATTCCTCTTTTATATTTAGTTTATCAATAAATTATGAGAAGAATAACACAAAGATCACTAACAGCATATGTAGGTAGACAACCATGAAAAAACCCCTATCTAGGGGAAAACCTACTCAACAATTCTTCCTTAATAAGTTCATGAGCTAATACAAGAATCTTAACTTAGAAACAAAGTTCCTCCACACTAATTGAACCCTTTCTTCCTTCTATATTCGATAACCCTTTCAACAATAAATTGAACCTAGTAGCAACAAAACTTTGATGTGGTAGAAATTCGACCCAATAGTAGCCCAACAACAACTTTGACCCAGTAGTTAGCCTAGCAACAACTTCGATCGAATAGTTATCCTAAAAAAAAAACTTTGATCCAGCAACTAGCCCAAGAAAAACTTCAATCCAACAGTATAATTGTCCTTCTAGAAAATATCCCAGTAAATCCACACGAGTGAGAGAGAGACAAACTCAAAAACTTTGATCTTCCTGCATCTAGCAACATCACTCTTTTTCTTCTCTTCTTATCCTAGATATTGAACTTGTGAGTGAGTGTGTCCAAATGAATTCAAACTAATTTAATATATACTATTTTAGTGTGGTCGAATTACCTTGTTTAAGACTTCCTTGATCTCCTTGAGGACGACTTTGTGTGGAGGTGAAAAATAGCTTGTTTGACTGAATAATACATCTTTTTATAGGATTAAAAATCCCAATAAGGGTCTTTTTAAATGAATAATGAATGTAATGGCTCGATAGAAATACTAGAAGTCCTAAAAGGGAACTTTGACCTAAAACATGATTACCCAAGCATGAAACCCATGCTTTCATAAATCATATTAATAATAATAATTTTTTACTTTTCCTTTATTTTGATAAATACATTTCATTATGACTCAAATAAAATTATGCAGACCGAACCTGGTTACATTATTGAACAAGGACCACATACATATGTATGCATAAGTTTAAGAATATCCCTTTTTCTCTTATTTGTATGTGTAGGGAACTCTTCCCTACGCATCTTCCCTAATGCACACCCTTTGCACGAAGAAAATTCATTCTTAAATATTTGAATCTCTAATAACATTCCTTATTTTTTAAGTAGAAAGAAATCATGATAAATAATATCCTCGTACGTTTGGTTCCAACAAACTTATGTTGTCATTTTTATTGACGCCAACCCTTACTAAATTTTTTTTGTCACACTAAACTTATATAAACTTCTAATTCTAACTTCTACCAAAATGACCTTCAAGTGATCCTACATATTTTTCACCACACAATGTGACTTTACAAACTCTACCTTCAAAGATTAATCTATTATGGTAGAAGCCAAGAATAGATTCTTCTCAACATGAGAAACATACATTAGATTGTGAATTTGTTTAACCCAAGCATTTGGTAATGTCAAATATATATCACCATACCTTTATTTTTGGTGTGAATAATTATCCATATTATATATATGTGCACCACTATTTTTTTAATGGAAGTTTTATAGGACATATAGATGGAGCCCCGAGAATAAAAATAAAATGTATTTGAATCATCTATTTCAGTAGACTTTTTTGCATCTAATATAAACCGTCTAAGGTTTTTGAAGTCATCATTCATTATTTCTCCTCTATCATAAAAATGACTAGTGTGTCCTCTTCTTCTACGTTTAGAGTCATGATTTTTCCTTTTCAAGCAATCCCTAGACTAATCTCTAAAAATGCCAAAGTAATGACATCCAACATAAATGTCATGCATTCTCTTATATGAGGTATAATGTATTGCATTCTCTTATATTAGGTATAATGTTTTTTTTCATGGAAACTCTTAATAGTACAGTCACCATAGTTTCTCGTGTGTCCCAATTTTTAATCAATGGATTTGTAGTTATTGCAACAACCTCTAGCTTGTTATTAACCAAGCACTGTATCCTTCCATCAATGTGTGTGTTCTAAACTTCCAATCTTCATAATTGGCATCATCCAACTCAATTGCTTTGATTAGATATGATTCTAATATAATATTATCCATTTTGAAAGATATTTTTCTCCAACTTCAAGTCAATCAATAATTTTTCAGCTCACAACAAGTAAGCAACAATGATTGGCTATTTCAAAGTGCAAAAAGAATTTAAGAAAAATTTCAAGTAAATAACCTATTATCAAACCATGTTTACATAATTCCCTAGTAGCATATTACATAGCAGCACACATTGATACAATACCATTCCAAGCTTGCACAAATGAGGATAGTGCCTTCACTACTTCACTTATGCAAACCAAATTTTTGCCTTTGGTTAGCTTTAGGAAAACATGCACAATTGGTTTTATTTTACTTCCCTAATGCACAAGAATGTATTTATGTTGTTGGCTTTACCACAAATACAACACATAATAAAATTAAAGATTATACGCTCCAAAACTTCCCACCAAGAAACACATTTACAATGCAAAAAACATAAAAAATTCGCTCATATTTCAACTTCGTGCTTCAACACAAAGCGCCAAGTTTCCACTCCACAACAATAAACTTTTGTATGAAGATTACCACTCTTGGTTTCATCTGTTAGTTTGTGTAAAACAGATCAATTTAACTTACATTCTCTTGTAAGTATTTAGATAGTTGTTGCTACATACACACCACAATGTTTCCACGAATTCCAAGTTGCACAGTGACTCTTACAACCATATTTCGCATTTGTTAATTAACTCAAAAATGATAAAGGATATAATAGTGACAAGCTCCACTACAACTACGAGTTCCATGAAATTGAAGGTTAGAATCCAGGCTCATAGCTTCAAACTACACGTAGGCTCATATATTTCTCCATTAGCTTTAAAATGGGGCACCAATTCTGAAGCCACCAACCTTCAAATTCCAACTCCTCTTTGCAATAAGAACCTACTTGAAAAATTACACATAGCAGTAGATCCTCCAACCTCACACACTCTGCTTCATGCAAGTCTTGACACAAAGTGTTACTAGCTCCATTCACATGTATCTACACAATGTGAAAGTCTCATGGAATCCACATGAATCAGAGATTGGTTCTAGATACATGTTTCTATGGAAAGATCCATGATTTCTAGTGTAGGAAGTCTCCACTCTGGTATGCACAACAATATCACCAACATCTTTCTCTAACAATGACATGCCCCAAAATCATGGGTGATTCTCCTTACAACACTAGATACACTCCATTATACCACTACTCAGCCTTACCTCTCATATTCAGCACAAAGGGCATCACTCACCAAACACTACCAATTTGGGATCCCATGTCCTCACTCTGATACCAACTTAGAAATTATGGAAGTTGAGTTGCAGCTCACTAGTGAGGAAACACATCATGCAACTCACTCTAATACTAATTTGGAAATTATGGAAGAAAAAAATATTGGAAGATAAGTTGCAGCTCACTAGTGAGGCAAAACATCATGCAACTCAGGAGTGAGGCAACTTATCATGTAGAAGATGACTACTGAGACTTACATTGACAAAGTTAGTCAACATGTACATATATAGGATTATAATATAGTTGTACATAATAGTAAGATATAAGATCTAAAAACCTATATTTGAAGACCTATTTTCAACACAATAGGTAGGCTTAATCATATTCTTGTGAAGTTCTTAGCTCATAAGCTGAAGCCTCTGGTTCACCACATAGGCTCCTTTTTTAAGGAATCAACTTCCTTTGTCAAAGATATAAAATTTATCAAGCTAGACCATGGATATTTGTTATCAAGCTTTGATGTCATTTCCCTTTATGCTAAAATCCCCATCAGGGAAAATTTTAAGAACCCCACTGAATTCATATGTATAATAAATGGGTGAATCCGCATGATACATAGCAAAAATAAAAGATTGTTTTATCAATAATGTAATATGTTGTTGAAACTTTTGGACCTGCTAACATTTGGGGAATCTCCCCGATATAAAGTCAGAATCAGACCTCACACTGTTTAGTGTAGAAGTCCCATATGGTATGAAGCCTTGGTTTCCAAATACTTGTGGATTTGCCTTGTCTCTAGGTGTTGGTACAAGAGAGTGATACAATCGGGTCTTCAAAAACCAAGCTGAGTATGTGTGGTGAGTGTGCAACATGACTGTGTCTAGGTTCTCTTACTGAAAAAGGGGGGGAAAGTGAGCTTCTAAGTGAAAGGTAATAGTACCACCAAAGAAGAGACACAGATGAACCGAAAATACTAGTCCAATATCCAGCGGAATATTCCGCAGTCAATGCGATAGTTGTTAACACCAATGAACATGGTGAGATATATCTATCATTTAGCGGAACAGTCCACAACAAATGTGACAATAATTATAAGTGATAAGAAAGGAAAGGTTTGTCTAGTATCCCACATAATATTCTGTAAGGATGAGACAACAATGAAAACCATTACAAGATATTCCTAATAAGGTAAGAACTAAAATAATAGAAATAGTTCAAGTATCTTACTAGACGTGAAATACAAATTGAAATACAAATTCTAACAAAATATTTTTACAAACATTCAGAAGTCATGCATGAAAAAGTGTTGTCCTGAAAAGGCATCTATAATCAAGAAAATGTTCCAAGACACACGTTTACATTTTACATCACTAGCCCAAGTATTGGGACATTGGAGGCACTTCTTTCTCATCAAAGAACTAATCGATCTCTCTGATGCTTTGCGAGAGGAGGCAAGGTGAAAATTCCATTACTAATACAATGAGGGGCTATATATAACCAAGGGGTGATTCTTATCGCTTGTGACACTTTGACTACCCTCATGACTGTTTAACTTTCTTTGAATTTTCAACTCACACGATTCTTCATATTCAAGTGTGTCCATTGGAGTTCAACTTTACAATGCATCTAATTTACAATAAAAATGGCCCATAATGGTGATATGGCATATGAAAACTCGTGACACCACTTGACATGAAACTATTAAGATTGATTGGTTTGATGATGTAGTAATTTCAATATATTAGCGATATATGCGTTCTTGGACATGCTTTCTCTTCTCCTCTGCATAGCTTGATGATCCGGGGTCTCTAATGATATTTAGTCTTGGAAAATGATTTCACACTTGTGTTCCTTTCTCCTTCTCTTGGTGGGTTCATTCATCCATTCGACGACAAGTGAGTCTTTAGGCATGCTTCCTCTTTCTTCTCCTTCTTCTTCATCTTGTCATGATTGGACACTGTACCTATTCCTGTAATTTATGCATCACGAGATGACATCAATCTAAAAACTCTCTATCTAAGATGATGCATTATTATCCATGAATTAATCTTGAGATTGATGACAAGTTGAGAGAAAGGGCCTAGTAACTTCACATTACGTAGTTCTAGGTGAAAAGGAGAGGGGTTGATCACTGAGATTACACAAAGTGAAACTCAAGGTTCACTGAGGAACTTCTGAGCACAACAATTATTGGGGAGAAACATTGCGTAGTGGCCACAAGGATTCGGGATTACAGAGCTCATGAAAAAAATCCTTGATGTGGGATGGGACTTTGGGAGACAGAGGCAAGGACGATTCAGCGACAGAGAGACCTAGATGAAACATTTGTGTAGTTCTTGAGGTCAGTGAGCTTCAGCTAAGGGAGGACTTTGGGGGAAACGTTTGTGCTGTTATCGAGGCCAAGGTAGGTTTGGTTCTTCACACATTGTGGGGTTCCATTAGGCAAGGGGAAGAGCTTGAGGACTGGAACTGTGAAGTGTGTAGTTGAAGTTAGATTGGGAGGAACTTCTACGCAATTCTTAAGGTCAAGGTAGTCTATTTCACTATAGAATTGTGCAGTGTAACTATGCTGGACAAGAGTGACTACACATTGCATAGTTCTAGGAAGTAAGGTCACAACACTAAATACTACACAATGTGATGTTTAGTCAGGATTTTGTGTAGTTTGGTTTCATGGTTTGGAAGACTCTTAGAAAAGTGGCTATGTATAGAAGGGGGATAGACTCGTGATCAAAAACTTAGCATACTTTCATGACATGAAAACATAGATAACTGGAGCAACAAGAAAGAAATTCCCTCTATGTGACCTTCTCATAATAAGAAGTGAAAAGTGCAGCACTTGAGATATGCTTTAGGACGATCGTCAAGACACTTGTGAGATAGTGCTCAAGACTTTGTGTATGAGTGTCATGGGTATTTTCATAACTAGAAAAACTCATATACACAAAGATGTACCTTCAAAACCCCCAGAAAAGGTTTGCAAACATGATATATCAGTCACACATGCCAAAAGGATGACAACTAATCCAACAAGAAAAAGGGGGTCATAAGACTTTAGGAAACCTCATCAAATGAGCTTAAGTGTTTGTAACAATCAAGGGGAACACCAAAGAAGGATTTGAAATTTGAGTGCAAGAAACTTTTTTGGAGGGTGTTGTAGTCAGTAGAACATATGTATATATAATTTTTTTGGTGAATCTCCCACCAAATTATATTAACTTGTAAAATCACGGTCAATCTCTCACTAGATTATATTATCTCGTAAAATCATGCTGAATCTTTCACTAAATTATAAAATAGTGTAAGATCTTGGACAATATTTCATTGAATAATAAAGACTTTTTAAAGGACTAACAATGTTCATAATGAGTAGTTCTTGTAATGGCTTCAAGACTTTTTAAGAAATCCATCAAGAACCAAAACAAGTATATTCCTTATATGGAATATAAAGATATTTCTCATGGAAAATGTACTAGGTTTAGCGCAGATGGTAGGGAGAAATCCTACATGTGACAATGTATTGAACTCATAATGAGTATTTCTTGTAATGGCTATTAGCCTTGTTGTCTGAGAAATCCCTCGAGGACTAAAATATGTATACTCTTGATATGGAATATAATATATTTATCATGTATTAAAAAAAAAGGGAGGGTATGAGATGAATGACATAATTACAAAGCCATCTGATGGTGTACCTAGCATTAAATAGTCACAATGGTTGGAATATTAGTCATTTACTTTAGTTAATTTGTGGAAATTCATGTATTATTTTAATTGTTATATTATAAGTATTGTGTGTTTATTACAACTTGGTACGATGTAGCCATAATTTGTGCCTAACATTATTTTTGCCTTGTTATATCATGCAAGCAATTAATACATTATTTACATTGACCTACATAGTACCACTATTACTTACTCAAATCTTAGGGTTTATCTTTCATATCTTCCCAAACTGAGGCTGCTTGGAAAGAAAAAATTGTACCAAGAATTACTGTTTCCTTGTTGTAGCATGCCAGATATTAATACACAATTTTCATTAACTTACCTCATACCACTAGTCCTTGCTCACACCTCAGGGTTACCCTTTACATATTCCTAAACTTACAGTACTTGGTGAGATTACTTCAATTCCCTCCTCTCCCCTACAATTCAAGGGATAGGGTTTAACAGATATAAAATGCAATAGGTTTAAATATTGGTAATCTATCAACTACCCTACATGGGGTCTACCATATTACAAGGGTATGTGGCCTCTTATATGTAGCCACAATTTTTTCCAAGCATTATTGTTTCCTTGGTATAGCATGCAGGAAATTAACACATAATTTGCATTGAACTATGTAATACCAATAGTCTTAGGTCAGATGTTAGTGTTTACCTTTCATATCTTATTGAACTTAGACTACTTGGAAAGAACATTTTTTACCAAGAATTTTTGTTATCTTGTTGTAGCTTGCAAGAAATCAATACATAATTTTCATTGACCTAGCTAGTATGACTAGTCCTTGCTCATATTTTATGGTTTACCTTCTGTATCTTCTTGAGCACACTTTACTTGGAAAGATCACTTAAATACCCTCCTACCGCATAATAAAAGGGCTAGAATTCAAAAGATATACAACACAAAATGTTCAAACGCTGGCAAGTTATCAACTACCCTACATGGGGTCTTCCACATTGTAGGGGCATCTGGCCTCTCATATCAGCATGAAGAATAGGATTAAGCTGAATGCTTTGATCGAGAGTACACTCACTGAAACAAATCTTAAACATGGGATTATGAAATTTGTACACTAATAATTGTTTGAAAAATAGTTACACAAGATGCGACATCATGAATGACCATAATTGAAAGCTACAACATGTAGGGTAATGGAAAGGATTTATTTATAGATATATCTCTAAAATGTTAACACCAAGGGTTGGTTTAGTGGTCTAGATTAGAGTCAAATCTATCATGTGAAGTTGTTTACTATTGTTTATTATTCGACTCTCTTCGATTCCCTTCGAGTGAGACCACATGATCAGGGCCAATGGTTTTCCCAGTTTACCATCCATGAAATGTGGGAAGTGATTTATGGTTTCCATGCTTTCATTTGAATTAAAACAAACTATATATCTCCAAAACAATTGACTATTTTTCCCTTTCTTATATGTGTAACACCATTGCCCATGTTCATATAGATATGGATTCATGGAAGTACTTTGGGGTTTATCATGCTTTCATTCCAAGTTAAAAAAATAATTCCCTCTCTTACATGTGTATTACCATTGCTCTTGCTCATATAGATGTGGACTCATGGCCTATTTTTGTATGTGCTTTGTAATTTTTTCCTTCCTACTATGGTGGGAGTCAAAAACCAAATTAAACATATGTAGAAAAGAAGGTTACTATATAATTTGCCATATTTTCTAATTTTTTAGGGTTATTGTAGATTGGTGGGTAGCTGAAAATAAAATCCAACTAGTTTTTTTGTTGGATTGCATATAAATTATCAAGTATTATTGCAAGGATTCTGAAATATAAGCTAACCTTTCTAGTCAAAAATAAAAAATTGTAGTGATCCCTTTCAATATTCAGTGTACAATTTGGTTTAAGGAAACTCAAATATTTATTGTCAATGATGAAATTGATTTTTTCATCTACATAGATGGACTTTTTAACAACTAATTCAATGCGAGGGAGGGGGCAATGGCAATTTTTCATAATCAAGGGAAGTATTGCAAAATATACAAATTTGTTGAAGATTGTTGAATTATTTTTTGAGTAGAGAAGCAAATACATTGCACATATCAGAAATCATTGTTACCAGAACTTATGTACTTATTGCACTTTCTCTTTCAATATTTCTTCTCTTTGGGCATCTATTATCTTCCAACAATCATGAGTTGAATCGTTTTCCTCATTAGCGGAACCTACAGTTGATGTTGATGCCAAAATCTAGCAGCACTACTATGAGTCCCTTTCCATGTGTTATTTTGGAAGATATATGATAGCTGGCTTGGGTGGGGATGAAATAAATATTGAGTTCATGAATAGGCAGGGTCATTGAAATTCTACAATGTGACAACACCCATATTGGAACCCTTTTATGAAAGGGGATTTGTATAGCAACCCTTCTGTCAGAATTATTTATTTCAGCCATGGAGGCTTGGGTAGAGGTTCTTCAAAATTGTTAAATTTTGTTTGCCATCCATTTTGCAGGGTTTGGTTGTCGACATGGGTTGTCATCATGTGATGTTTGTAACAAATGTTTCTTTGTGACAATGAAGTGTTTATTGGTTTATCATAAAAATATAGTGATGTAAAATCTAATACACTTAACGCATTGACTTTAACCTAAGTCTAAACCCTAACCTACACCTAAAACCCTAACCAAAACCTAATGTGAACATTAACTCTATGCTACAAACCCTCTTGGGTCATTACATACAAAACTATGTTAAAATACATTACAAACAAACTATATTAAAAAACCATATTAAAACATTGTAATTCAAACCCACAGGTCCCTAGAGCACATTTAAATCATGTCAGAACTGCGGGTTTCTGAACAAGAGTTCACTGGGTGGAGGTTACATAACCGCGGCATCAAAATTGCAGTAAATCCATGAATATCTTAACAGGTAGTGGTGGAGGTAATCATGGTAGTCAGGCTATAAGCCATGGCAGAGGTTGTAAGTGGTGACAACACATGTGAACACACCGCAACCGCAGACTGAAACTGCTGGAGCTTAACTATGCAAGTGGTAGTAAACTAGTTGGCTGCCAATGAACTCAGTTGTTCACATGGGAAACTAGCCAAAATCGTACCATTAATTAACCGCCGAGATAACCTATGGTTATTTTTTGGTTTGTATTGTTTAAAATAAAGTTTTTTAATTTGAATACCATGGCCTAATGACCCTATGTGGCAATTCATGACAAGATTGGGCACTTGAACTCTAAGTTCAATTCATTCATTCCTAAACTCAGTCTAAGGAGGTTAGAGTACATTTGCAGGGCTATCAAACCAGTTTGGCTCCTTGAAGCGAAGGAGAGTGGTTTTGAGTTTGGTATGCAAATTCTAGAGGACATAGTTTGTTTTGTTTTCAGTGTAACAGGAGCATCAGGAGTTGGAATTGGGAACCGAGATAGGCGCTAGAAAGCTAATTCTAAGAGATTTCTTGTGATAGTGACCAAAAGTTCCTATGTGCACAATCAGTCTAGTTAATTTTCTATGTAATCAACCTCGTCATATTGAATACTAATAAAGGGGTCACCCATCTTGAAAGTGGACCCAGAGACGTAGTCCATTAGGGACGAACTCCGTAATAAATCTTGTTGTCTGGTATTGCTATGTTTTGGTTGCTTTTAACTTCTTATTACATCTTTCATATGTTTTAATTATGTCGTCAATTCATCCATTTTCAATTAATTCTCAAGTTAAAGCACTTTAAGTTAACATTCAAGTTCACTATTGGGATTAAAAAATTCTACTTCAGTTTGACATATGAGCATTTCAGATCATATAATTTGGTATCAGAGCAAGCTTCATTTGTAGAATTGTCAATGAATGTTAACCAGTTCAAATTCGCAATGTGGAGAAGGAATCCTCGAGGAGATTGGTCGATAGATTAGAAAGTAAAGAGTCACTCATTAGTCGACCATGATAGGATTTGATGCCAATGAAAATCCTCAAACTATGATGAGAGAGGAATAGTTTCAGCAAGCATTCTTTAGTATGTAGCAGATGTTGGGAGAACCTTATGAAGATAACAAGGGGAGAGATGTAGCTTCTTCTTGAAAGACATCAAAGTAGGACAAAGGTAAAGACAAGGTTGATAAACATCCTCACCTCTGTCATCTCCATCATCATCATCATCTTCTTCTTCTTCTTCTTCCAGTGTAGAATCTGAAATAGAAAAGAAACCTAAGAAAATATCTCTTTTGAAACTGGATGTAAAATTTGAGTTACCAATTTCTGATGATGAAATGAATCTTGAAAAGCTAGATAACTAAATTAAGTAGTTAGAAGTGTATTGTTGTATTCAGAATTTCTAATGATGAAATAGAAATTAAATTAGCTACAATTTGAATGGAGGGAACAACTTTAATATGGTTGGAAAGTAAAACTTAGATAGATGTAAAGCGGATCTAAATTCATCTCTTCATGGTCTAAGTTTTTAAAAGATCTTAGGAAACAATTCTATCCTTTAGGATACATGCAATCAGGTGTTATTGATTGGAAACACTTGAGGCAAGGTAAAGGGATGATTGTTCAAGAATTTACTTAGGAGTTCAGAAAGAAAGCATTAGCGCTTGGTATTTCATTAGATACATGTGAAAATTTATTAAAATACATCGGCAATTTACATTCATATTTGCAGCATACATTATTGATGTTTAATCATGATGATGTTGATGTAGTGTGTGCTCTAGCCATACATATGGAGTTAGATGGCAAGCCATTGAATTTTCACCGGAGTCATCCAAAGAGTTGGAAGTCAAGGATTCCAATAACAGTAAAGCGAAGAACAATTCAAAGAGAAAGAAATAAATGACAACTCAGAAGGAAAGACCTAATTTTTCTCATTACTAGAGAATTGATCATGATGAACCTAGGTGTTCGAAACTTCATCCTGAACTTAAGCCCAAAAAGTTCCTTAAGGAGAAGAATGAAAAGAAGGAAAATGCAGCAACCCAGAAATATCTAGGTTTTGATTCAGGTGATGAAAGGAGGATAACTGCCATATTTTCGAGAGTGTAATGCCCCACTTAAATCTTATCCTACAAATTTTGTTAATGTTTACATTATCTAAAAATATTGAGAAATATAGGTCTAATATAAAATTCATGATTTCCATTATTTAAATTCTCCACTTACCTTCTCAAATTGAATATTGGGTAGAATTTGGTCTCCTTCCATTATTTCAAAATGTATGTATTCATTTCACATTACCCAATGTACCCTCACATTTATTAAGGAGAAGACATTGTCCTCTCCATGTAATTACATTTCACATTCCCCCATGTACCCTCACATTTACTTGGGAGAAGACATAGTCCTCTCCAACTCATTATCAATATATATATTCATTTCACATTACCCAATGTACCCTCACATTTATTAAGGAGAAGACATGGTCCTCTCCATGTAATTACATTTCACATTCCCCAATGTACCCTCACATTTTCTTGGGAGAAGACATAGTCCTCTCCAACTCATTATCAATAAATATATTCATTTCACATTACCCAATGTACCTTCACATTTACTAAGGAGTAGAAATGGTCCTCTCCATGTAATTACATCTCACATTTCCAAATGTACTCCTAGCTTACTTGGGAGAAGAGAAGTCAACTATAGGGATGGGTGAGAAGTGATTGACATTAATGAGAGGTGGTTGAGATGGAGAAGGGAAGGAGGGTATAAAAAGGGAAGGGGGAAGGGAGAAAGGGAGGAGATTTTGGGAGGTTTTTCTTATGATTGTGGGGGTTGGTTGTGATTTTTTGGACTTGTTATGATTTTGGGGAGACCTTGGAACCCTATGGAGGTTTCTTGGGTTTGAGAGGAGGAAAGTATTGTTATCTGGTTTTGCACATTCTTCTTCAAGACACACTATATCTGGTTGGACTTGGGCACGGAGGGCGAGGGAACCTGTGGAGGTTTCTTGGGCTAGGAATTTGTTTCCTAGTTGGTTGGGTGGTAAATCCGGTTGGGTCGGTGAGAAGGAGCGTTCAGCTGGAGCTATATGACAAAGGTATCATCATCAACTGCCGAAACAGGTATTTTTCCATGAACTGCTCTTGTTAAGTTGATATCAATGGAATGCTCATCTTAATTTATGTTTCTTATGATAGAATGATAAGATGTTAAATGTTTAAAACTTTGTGAGAAGGTCAGCAAGCTCCTTTTATTACTTGCAAATCAACAGTAAAATAGATCTGTTAGTGTATAATAGATTGAGGCTCTAATAATAGGAATCAGGTTCTTACACATGGCATCAGAGTGAGTTAAACCTCTAGGACCTATGGACCCTTATTTTGGCTTCCCTCTCAAATTGTTAATTTAATTTACCTCCGCTTTCATACTCTAATCTGACCTTGTAGCTGTTAAGCTATTGTGGTTAACACCTTATTGGCGTTGTCTTTTGAGATGAAACAAGAAAATGTCAGTTAAATATCATTCATTCAACACACAAAATTATTAGTCACCTAGAAGAACAATCACTAATCCATCTTCAATCCATTTTTATTATTGAAGTGGAAAGGAATTGAATCTTCAATATTCCTCTATATTGTCACTGTAATGAGTTAATTCTAGACTACTACTTTACTGATAATGAAGTTGGCTTTACTAGCACTCTTTTCGGTTTGCCTGCTCTGTTTGAAGGTTGATCGATCCAAAGGCTGGAGGCCTTGCACCTACTGCCTGTTGTAGAGGTGGTCTGGTGATTTCTTACCCATGGGATTTGGTCAACTCTACTCACTGCCAGATGTGAAGGTGAGGCAGCCCCCTCCTAGACATGGCACAGGAAGCTCCCCTCCCAAACATGGCGCGCGAAGTCCATTCGGGTATGTATTTGTCCACATTAACTATCTGGATTGTGGAGGAAACGGATGTACTTGTTTAAGTGGCATTTTACTTTGTTTTTCCCTTATTAGGTTGGTTTTCCAGACTTTGCCAAGAAGGGTTTCAGGTTTTCCTAGAGGGGCTGCACTCCATGTTACCCGCTGCCCGATAAAGGGTATTCTTCTGTATGTACTCTGTGAGAATGTAAACGATAAAGTTCAGTTTTAATACCTTAGGTTTTGGCCCGCTCATTTGTAAGAACAGGAGCCTTTTGACGCTGGAAACACTGCGGCTTTGAAGTGGTATAAATCTGAACATTTGTCTCTTCTCATGAATATGTATGTATATATGTTGTTTGACTTTCACATTTAAGTTATGGTCAGCTTTTCTTTTCTCTATTCTAATAAGAGACCATGGATATTATTTCCTCTACGGGTTATTATCCAGCTTGTTTCGATTTCTTTCCATATTGTGGTTCTACTCTAGGTGGAAGTGATGGTTCTGTTTTTCGTTATAAGCTTGTATGCATCACAGTGTTTGGGTTATTCTGGGTTTTAGTCTTGGGTTGAAGGGGTAATTCTTTTATCATTTACAGTATTGTTAATAACTAGAATTATATTCGTGAACACAGTGTCAGCTGCTTCAATTTGGTATGAGGGTTTTATTTCTCAAATAACATTCATTTCTATGACTTATTCTCTGTTGGGGGCCTCTGTCTGTGGCTATCCAATTACGGTGCATAGAGGTCTGGTATTTGCATCATTATTTGCACTCGTTATTCACTCATAGTTCAAGCTTCTTTGGAAAAATCCTCTAATTTACATGGCTGGTTTTGTGCATGCAATAGGCCTCATAATTGTTTGAATTTCTAAGTTAGCACCAGTCATATTTTTAAAACAGTCTACTCCTTAATTTCTTAAAAAAAAAGGGGTTCCAGTCTTTCAAAATCTATAAATGTTTTTTCGTCAAAAGAAGTTCCAGTCTTTCATTTACATCTAGTTTTTTTCTTCATATGCTCGAGTTATATTGATGGTTCCTTTCCTTGCAGTATTTCTTAAATTATTTAGATATCCATAAAGGTTATAAGGTATGTCCATAAGTGTAATTCTTATGCTCAGAATTACCTAGGGTTTCCACAGAGCTTGGATCTTACAAGATTCACTTAGGGTTTCCATACATTGTGGTTCTTACTTCTACTCTCATTCTGTTCACAAAGTTTTCACATTGTCTGCACTGACACAGGTATCTCAACAGGTGTAAACAGGTCACCTATAGTCTGTTTTTCAATAAACTGTTTTCCTCCAGATTAATGTTATGTATATTGTACGGTTTCTATAGCAGATTTTCAGTAGTAAAGCTCTTTCGCAGATGGGTTACCTACTTGAAAACCACTAACAGAACTAAACCAAATATTTATAGAATGGAAGCTCTCTCTCCAACATTTTCCAGTGTAACAAGCACAGTAACTTTCAATACAGAGTTTGTCATAAAATTTACTTACCTGTATCCCGGTGCAATCGGGTTTTCAGAGCTTCGTCACCCTTTGGGTTGGTCCGGGAAAACATCTTCAAATGTTAGCTAATATGCAGTAAATTGTATTCAGTGCTTCTTCCCAAGAATGTCAGGGAATATTCAGATTGAAGAATGAAAATGTTGGCAAGAAGTCTTCATATACCCCTATGGATTTGCTTTACCATATTATCTGTCAACATAATCTTACAAGGTAGAATTAAAAATCTCTGAAATAATGTCTGTTGATTTTGGCTTTTGTTGGGATTTAAGGTAGCATTCTGCACAATCAATTTCTTGTTTTACATGGCTAAAATTTTCTTATTCAATTTCCAATAAGACACGAATGCAGAAGGGATCATCCTTTTTTTTTCTTACCATGATGTCTAGGCAGAAAAGGGACCTTCATATGAGGTAGTTTCACTTTCTGTTGAGATTGAATTTTGCATTTTCTCACCTATTTCTGTGGTATAGGGATTAGAGTTTCTTATTCTATTTCCAACAATTGACATACATGCGGGAGTCATTCTTCTCTCTCATCAAGAGGGCTAGGCAGTAAAGGGACTCTAACTAGCTACTATCAACAACTCCTTCACTTTGTTCTCAACCTCATTCTTCTATAAAGAGGGTGTCAATATGACCAACTCATTATTAGTGAAATGTTGAGATCTAGTTAATATGCTGGAAATTGTATTCGGTGCTTAAAAAAATGTCAGGAAATTTTCAGATTGAAGAGTTAAACTCTAGGAAACTGGTACATGCTCTTATGGATTTCCTTTTCCATCTTTTTGTCCAGATGATCTTAGCCCTTATGGATTTCCTTTTCCATCTCTTTTGTCCAGATGATCTTATAAGGTGGAGCTGAAAGTCCTTAAAATGAATTTTCAGTTTCAAGAAATTTGGTAAGGTGGCTCTTGTGAGTTGAAAAATCTCTTCACCTATTGTGATCCACTGACTATATCTTCAGTTTAACATAAGATAAAATTTCCAGTAGGTGCCCTAGAGATCAGAGAGGAAACCATCCTAAACCTCGTCCCTATCTTGAACAACATTTTAAGTTCTGATAATGAAATGCCCAACTTACAATTGTAAAAAACAAGGCAGCTATAATAATATTTTTATATCTTCGACCTTCGTCAGAGTTTATTTTAGCTAAACAGAACCCATATATATGAAATTCAGCTAGCTAATTTCCCATGCTCCTACCCTAATCCGTTTCAGTAACCAATCTATACTCACTCCAAAATACGAGATCACATCGACTCAAGGATTCATGACAGCATTGGCTTGAATTGAGTAATAGATGATATCATATAAAACTGGAAAATTTGCAGTTATAATTTCCCATGAAAGCATTCTGACAATCAACTTACTTACACTTATATTTGGCATGAAGTGGTAAAAATGATTATCTCTGATTGATAACCATAGAATTGGTCTAGATTGGCCTTTGTGGTGATGTGGTGATGCTTGCTACATAGACTAGTGATGCAAAATATATGTGTACCTTGAAGAAAGGACAATGAAACTGTACACCCAATCAAGATATTTTTTTTAGATGGACAGGTAATTTTAGATGGGCATTCCTTTCCACATAGTTTAATATTACTCAGTGTCATCTAGAGGACAAGCAGACATTACAATCGATGTGAATAAGAATAGTTTCCAGGAAAATAGCTTGCCTGTAGTTAACATTTCTCAAGTTAGGTTCCAGCCATACTTAACTGTTAAAATCAAATCCAGAAAATTCTGGGTGTGTAAACCAAGAGGTTATTCATCTAGATTTCTAAAACGTAATTTTCAGCTTGCTGGAAATTCACATTTCAGGGATATTTTGGTTGAAGGGAGGTCCCAAAAGCCTCTATTTTAACCCTCATACATTTTCCATCCCAAGACTAATCATCTAGTAGTGCTAAGGCACTTGTAGGGTGGTTATCATACCCAAGTCAGATTCCTGTCCCTACATTTTTTTGTAGATTTTACAATTTGCCACATGGGACAACAAGTTGTTTTGAGTCATAACTCTCTATAACCAATATCTCATTTCAGAACACTTATTTAAGGATCTCATTTCAAGACCAAAACTGATCAGAAGCATCAAAAACAACTCTAAAACCACCACTAAATCATGCTATGAAGGGCATTCATGTTTACAGAAAAATGTGATCTGCTAAAGAAATATCAAAAAAGAAATACACATCATGACGCCAAATAGAGGCCACACAAGCTTCCCTTTCCTACATAAGCAGAGAGGGAGGACTAGCATGTCTGCTTTGGCTCCGATCTCAAGAGAGCTATATATTTTATAAAAATTCCATATCTAGCTGAAATCTGCATAGCCAAGTCTGATCTAAAAGTTGAAACTTCATACAGTGGAACGGATTATCTCAACATGAGAAGTTGATTGACATCGCCATTTCTATTAGAAGATGCATGCTACTGTAATCACATCCTACATACTCCAGAATATCTACTCACTGATCCATTTGTCCCTAAAAAGGTGCCCTTTTCGTCAAAATTTCAAAAAGGTGCAATAAAGAGATGACTGGATATTCAGAATGATCACCTACAGACATTATTTTCACAATTCCCTGATTCATACTATTTTACTACCAAATATAATATTCATAGCCAGTTTTTCAAATATTATATTAATGTTTGCAAGATCCTACACCTATATCCTTTCTGTGCCATCACCTATCCCAAAACCTTCAGGCATGTACCATCATTCATGGATGGTTTCAACTTTCTCTTAAACCCTGCTATTGTTGTTGTTGCTTCTTCTCAGTCATAGCATTTTAGCTAACTTAGTCGTTGCATTAGAGTTGGAGATCACAAACTAACTAGATCAAATGATAAATCCAAGAGTTGTTGTATCAAAGTGTTCCTCCCTGTGCGTAGTTACTCTCGTTTGAGGAAATAATGATGTTCTAGGGTTCTTCACGTTGACTTGCCAAGCAATATATAGGAATCATTTTTAATATTCATAATATTTTTATATGTTAAAATGAAACTAATTACTTGGGGAGAATGTTTGTCATTAAGAACACATTAAAGACATAGATACTTGGATAGAATTATATCTAAATGAGTAGTGAATCATTCAGGATTCAATTGCAACTACCTCGTTGATGGGCATAATAGATGCTAATTCGAACTATAACTTCATGATTTTATCATTATTCTCCAAAGGCATCTTCATATTTACTAAAATGTAGACTAGAATATTTTGTAGACTCTTTTCAATCATTCACTATATGCCATTTAGACAAATTGTACTTTTGTTACTAGAAGTCATTAAACATTTGGCTTTTTCACCTTTACCTATATAGCTCTTTTGACACTTACGAGTCATTTAGGATTTGGATTTTTGATAAGAGTGAGTGATGATTTTCCTTGATTACTCCTAAGAGTGGCTCAGACTAAGATAGTGACACTCCCATTGTTGGTCCTGACGTGTTTGTACAACGGATGGATGTAAATGACCAATCAACAATATTAACTTCTTGATGTTTCAAATGCGAATTATTAGGGGGTTTTGTTGAGGGTTTATACGTAATGGTATTGTTTAATTTAAAAATAAATAAACATAAAATAAACACTTATGACTATCATGTATATGAGTCAGCTAAGAGGGACAAGTGCTAGAATGGATTAATAAGTCTTAGATATCGTGCATATTTTGAGCATATCAAAATGCTGAGGACGCGAAGGAACCAAGGACCTGGGGATTCTTCACAAGGACCTCCTTCGAATAACCCATTACCTTCGCCAGAATTGACTCTCATCCTGCGTTCCCTAGAAGCAATTAATGAAACCTTAAGAGGACGCCAAACAAATGAAATGGAAGGGGAACACCCTTCATCAGGGTTAGGGAACCCTGAGGGATGTAGAGATTATGCGAGGAGACCTCCAGTGGAGGACATTACGAGGAGCTCCAGAAGATTAAGCTCCCAGAGTTTGCAGGGGGTTGTGCCAGTGAGCGTACAGAAGCCTGGTTAGAGGGGATGGGAAGGTGTTTTGCACTAAGGGATTACAATTCCAATTCCAAAGCCAAAATAGCAATATTCCAACAAAGAGATAGTGCTCTAAATTTGTGGGGTAACTTGGTGCGTCAACTACACCTCACTCACTCTAGACACAGTTACTTGGGAATTATTTGAGGAGAGGTTCTGGAAGAAGTACCTGCCAACATATTATGAATAACAGCAGGTAGGAGCCTTCCATGCCCTGATACAGGGAGGTCGTACTGTAGAAGAATATGAAATACGATTTATGGAATTGGTCAAGTATGTCTCATACATGGATACTGACCAACGCCAAGCAGATCATTTTATGTATGGATTGAGACCTAAGATTAGGGCAATGGTGTAGATGTGGAACCCTCCTCAGTGGCGGAAGCTGTAGAACAGGCTCGTTATGTCGAAGAACACCTAGACTTAAAGGGTGAAGGCAGAGCCATCTTTCCACGTCAAACAGGGTTTATGGGGAAAGTCCCTCATACCTTCCCAAGGAGAGGAAGTCGGAGGCCCCCACCATATGGAAACAGGGTTATACCTAGAACACTGATAGTAGGGATTTCAATGGTTTCTAGTGTAGCTTCACCCACAGCTTCAAGGGCACGTACAAACCAAAGTCATAGGCGAGGAACAACAAGTGGGGGCAGGTGTTCCAGGGGAAGAAACTCTTTCCAAAGAACTCCACAACATTCGGTTCAAGGTCCACCACGCATCACTTGTTGGGGATGCAGAGGGCCTCATTATCAGCGAGACTGCCCTGAGTTTCGATCCGGCAACAACAAAAGAGAGGGAAAAGAACCAATGGGGAGAGCGGGTAGCCACCACCGAATCTGTGCAGCAGTTGACAATCAGCAAGTTGAACACAAGTCTGCCATGGTAGAAACCTCAGGTATGATAAACAAAGTAAAAGTTAAAATTTTGTTTGACTCTGGTGCTATAGATAGTTTCATTTCACCAGTTGCATTAGAAAAATATGGGTTGGCAGTCTATGAGCACGATGACTTTAAACAAGTTGAGATGGCTTCTGGAGTAAAACAAGTAGTAGGGCCTAGTGTAGACCAATTTCAGGTAAACCTCGAGGTGTGTATGACTAAGTTGAAGGCATACGTCACAGAATTGGGAACGTATGATGTAATTGTTGGAATGGATTGGCTAGAAGCTCATCAAGCTTTAGTAGACTGATTCAAGAAGAAGGTGATTTGTTTAGATGATGAAGGTAGGCCAATTGAGATTTGTGGAATCAAGAGGGGAGTGTCCCTATGATTCATATCCATGATGAAAGTAAAACATTGTCTCAGACAAGGTTGCAAATTGTATTTGGTCAAGACGGTAAGTGACCAGAAGGGACCTTCCGTGGACCAACATCCAGTTTTGGCTGAATTCAAGGATGTTTTTCCAGATGAGTTGCCTGGATTACCTCCTATAAGAGAGATTGATTTCACTATTGATCTAAAACCAGGTGCAGAACCAATATCTAAGACACCCTATAGGATGACAACTCCGGAGCTTTGTGAGTTACAGATGCAGTTAAAGGAGCTCTTAGATTTGGGATTGATCAGACCTAGTGTTTCCCCTTGGGGTGCACAAATAATTTTTGTCAAGAAAAAGGATGGCTCCTTGCGGCTATGCATAGATTATAGAGACTTAAACAGAGCCATGATAAAGAATAGGTACCCAATGCCTCAAATAGATGACTTATTTGATCAAATGAAAGGGGTAGCAGTCTTCTCAAAAATGGATCTACGATCTAGGTACCACCAATTGAGGATAAGGGAGGAAGACATCTCAAAAACTGCATTTCGAACTCGGTTTGAGCACTATGAGTTCGTAGTTGTTCCATTCGGTTTAACCAATGCACCAGCAGTGTTCATGAGCCTCATGAATGGTGTGTTCAAAAAGTATTTGGACCAATTCGTGCAAGTCTTCCTTGATGACATTCTTATATATTCCAAAAATGAAAAGGAGCATGAAAAGCACCTAAGGGTAGTATTGACTTCTTTAAGGGAAAATCAATTGTATGGGAAATTGTCAAAGTGTTCCTTCTTTCAGAAGAAAGTCCATTACCTTGGGTACATCATTTCAGGAGAAGGGATTTCAGTCGACCCAGAAAAGGTGAAGGCCATAATGGATTGGCCAGTACCAAAAAATGCCCATGAGGTACATAGTTTTATGGGGCTAGCTGGGTATTATCACAGGTTTGTGGAAGGGTTTTCAAGGATTGCAAAACCCATCACCACATTACAGCGAAAGGGGGTTAGGTATGAATGGAAAAATGAATGTGACACTGCATTCACAAAGCTGACGAGGTTACTAACTAGTGCACTAATCCTTCAAGTACCAGACATGAGAAAAGACTTCATTGTCTGCACCGATTCTTCAGGACAGGGATTGGGTGTAGTATTGATGCAAGAAGGTGGGGTAATAGCTTACGCTTCTAGAAAATTGAAGAAGCATGAAGAGTTATATGCTACCCACGACTTAGAATTGGCAGTAGTGATGTTAGCCTTGAAGCTATGGAGACACTACCTCATCGGGAGAAGATTTGAGTTAAGAACAAATCATCAAAACCTAAAGCATCTCTTCACTCAAAGGGATTTGAACGCCAAACAAAGGCGATGGAGCGAATTCATGAGTGAGTATGATTTTGAAATCTCATGCATCAAGGGAAAGGAGAATGTAGTGGTAGATGCACTAAGCAGGAGGCCACGAACTTTCTCCCTAGTAGCCTTAAGGGTAAATTTAAGGGAGCAAATATTGGAGAAACTCTTTGAAGATAGTTGGTACTTAAAAGTCATCTCAGCTATCCAAAATGGGCAGCAAATAGAACCAAAGTTTGAAGGATATGTCCTTGAACCAGATGGGCTATTGAGGTTCCAAGGGAGAATGTACGTACCTAAGGAAGGGGGTATAAGAGAAACCATCCTCGAATAGTCTCATAAAGCACTCTATTCTGCACATCCTGGGGTAAAGAAGATGTATGCTGACACAAGGAAACTCTTCTTTTGGGCAGGCATGAAGCATGACATAGTCTAGTTTGTCGCCAAATGTCTTGAATGTCAGCGAGTGAAGGCTGATCATCGCCATCCAGCAGAACTGCTACAACCTCATGACATCCCTACATCTAAATGTGAAGTAATTTCCATGGATTTTGTGGTGGGCTTGCCACTCACTTCCCAGAGGCACAATTATATATTGGTTATAGTTGATAAATTGACCAAAAGTGCCCATTTCATTCCAGTAAGGGACACTTACAATGTTACGGATGTGGCGTGAGTGTTTGTCAATGAAGTTATCTGGTTGCACGGATTGCCCACAAAGATCATTTCTGATAGAGACTCCCGATTTACATCTAGGTTTTGGACAAGTTTGCAGTCAGCCCTGGGAACTCAGTTCAACATAAGCACTACATACCATCTAGAAACAGATGGGCAGACCAAAAGAGTAAATCAGGTTCCAGAGGACATGCTTAGGATGTATGTCATGGATAATCAGACTCAGTGGGAAAGGTACTTACCATTGGTAGAGTTTGCCTATAATAACAATTATCACAGTTCAATCGGGAGGCCTCCTTATCAAGATCTATATGGAATACCTTGCAGGACGTCGTTGAGTTGGGAAAAGTTGGAGGACCGAGTTATAGTTGGCCCAGAATTAGTTCAAGAGATGGAGGAACAGGTAAAGCAGGTTTGACAAAGGTTAAAGGAAGCACAGGATAGATAGAAGAGTTATGCTGATTCGCATAGGATTGATCGCAGTTATGAAGTAGGGGACCAAGTTTTTATTCATATCTGGCCCAACAAAAGCACCATCCAGTTTGGGAAGGGCACGAAGTTGTCACCTCGGTTCGTAGGGCCTTTTAGGATCAAATAGAAGATTGGACCAGTAGCCTATTGTCTTGTACTGCCACCCCATTTGCATAAAACTCATGATGTTTTTCATGTATCTGTTTTACGACATTATGTTTCTGATGAATCTCACAAACTGGATTGGCAGGACTTGCAGGTCTCGGACATGGTAACTGTAATGGTAGAACCATTATGCATATTGGACCGTAGGGTTCGACAACTCAGACATCACACGGTGGACCAAGTTAAGGTCCAGTGGGACAAGTATAGCCCAGGATCTGCTACCTGGGAGGATGCAGAGACTATGCGTCGTGACTACCCCTCACTTTTTGAGCATCTTTGATGCTTATTTTGACTTAGATAGCTACCTATGTTAAGATCCTATTTCCATGTTATTTATTTATGAACATTATGTAATATTGATGCATTTGGTTGAACATGTGAAACTACTTAGGTTTGATTTTGATGATGGAAACATTTGGTGCATGACTTACTTGGTGATGATTTATCTAGTACATGACTTATCAGAGCTATTGTCGTTTCATGTATGGCTTAAGTGGATATGATTTATCTAATGAATGACGTAGTGAAGTTATGATTGTTTCCAGTATGAACTACAAAGTGACATATGGATACTAGACTCAATAATGTGATGATTATACGTCTTGTTGTTATATAAATGCATGAATGAGAGCTAACCTGCAGGGAGAAAGAATTATATTATAGCCGAGAGCTACTCTTCCATTGAGGGAAGGTTGAGACATCTCATGGGGAAGGTACAATGCACATTGTTCTATTACATTTGGTATCTACTTGATATGCACTCTTATGGCACGAGTAAAATGAAAATGACAAGTAGCAAGACGACCTGACTGGATTATTCGATGACAAGTCCAACCAACTCTGTAGTGTGGTCCGTGTTGTGAAGGAGGGGTGGAGGTGTTTCCCACCGTGTATCCTCCGAAACCTGGAATTGTGGGGAGGACAGCTGAATGCTCCCCCTAGATGTGTGATGACGATTGCCAGTTGCCTGCTGGGGGAAGTTAGGTCAATGTATTCGACACTCCCACCATGATGGTTTTATCAGTGGTTAGTATGGCCGTTTCCACTGATAAAGCAGCAGAGGACAGATAGGGTGGGAACGGAAGTAGGCCAAGGTGGATAGGAGGATATAGATGAGTTGGATACTCTTGATGGGAAGAAATGTCATTGTCGGACTTATCCGATTTCATTGCTATAACTCTATCAGGTTTCTATGCTTTCAAACTCCTTGCATCTTTTCATTCTAACTTCGGGACGACGTTTTCTGAAGGAGGGGTGTATGTAATGCCCCACTTAAATCTTATCCTACAAATTTTGTTAATGTTTACATTATCTAAAAATATTGAGAATTATAGGTCTAATATAAAATTCATGATTTCCATTATTTAAATTCTCCACTTACCTTCTCAAATTGAATATTGGGTAGAATTTGGTCTCCTTCCATTATTTCAAAATGTATGTATTCATTTCACATTACCCAATGTATTCATTTCACATTACCCAGTGTACCCTCACATTTATTAAGGACAAGACATGGTCCTCTCCATGTAATTACATTTCACATTCCCCAATGTACCCTCACATTTTCTTGGGAGAAGACATAGTCCTCTCCAACTCATTATGAATAAATATATTCATTTCACATTACCCAATGTACCCTCACATTTACTAAGGAGTATACATGGTCCTCTCCATGTAATTACATCTCACATTTCCAAACGTACTCCTAGCTTACTTGGGAGAAGAGAAGTCAACTATAGGGATGGGTGAGAAGTGAATGACATTAATGAGAGTTGGTTGAGATGGAGAAGGGAAGGAGGGTATAAAAAGGGAAGGGGGAAGGGAGAAAGGGGGGAGTTTTTGGGAGGTTTTGCTTATGATTGTGGGGGTTGGTCAAGATTGTTTGGACTTGTTATGATTTTGGGGAGACCTTGGAACCCTATGGGGGTTTCTTGGGTTTGAGAGGAGGAAAGTATTGTTATCTGGTTTTGCACATTCTTATTGAGGACACACTATATCTGGTTGGACTTGGGCACGGAGGGCTAGGGAACCTGTGGAGGTTTCTTGGGCTAGGAATTTGTTTCCTAGTTGGCTGGGTGGTAAATCCGGTTGGGTCGGTGAGAAGGAGCATTCAACTGGAGCTATACGACAAAGGTATCGTCATCAACCGCCGGAACAGGTATTTTTCCATGAACTACTCTTGTTAAGTTGATATCAATGGAATGCTCATCTTAATTTATGTTGCTTATGATAGAATGATAAGATGTTAAATGTTTAAAACTTTGTGAGAAGGTCAGCAAGCTCCTTTTATTACTTGCAAATCAACAGTAAAATAGATCTGTTAGTGTATAATAGATTGAGGCTCTAATAATAGGAATCAGGTTCTTACAGAGAGGTAAAACTTCTTACACTGGTTCAAGTTTGAATACTTTTTATCTTCATCAAACATAATTCCTTCAAATGAGGATAAAAGAGTTTAATTATTTAAGATAAGGAAAACTATTAAGAACACAAAGATAGATAGAATGCTTGACAGTGGATTAGAAGAAAACTTAATATATAAATATTTAGTTAAGAACCTGGGTTTGGAGACACAAAATCATCCAAGAACTCACCCATTAGGATGGCTAAATAAATCAACTCAGATAAAAGTCACAAAACAGTGTCGATTAAGATTTTCCACTATAGCTAATCACATTGATGAACTAGAATTGGATGTGGTTCCAGTAGACATATGTGGAGTTGTTTAGGAAGTCCTTATCTTTATGATCATGATGCAGTATTTTATAGAAGAGAGAATAAATATCAACTTAAGAAACATGGGGTTGAATTTATTGTTTGGGCACATAAAAGTAAAAGTCACTTGAATTTAGCTGTCCCTAATCAGATGAAGTGATTAATAAGTTAAAATAAGAGATTTGAAATAATGTGTGTAAAGGAACAACATAAGAATGGACATGATGTTTGTTCAAGTTATGAGTCCCAATTTAAAGATAGTTTGCTCGAAGAGGTAGAAACGTTTTCAGTTCTATTTAAAGAAACCAAACATCTTACTCATAAGAAGGGAATACAACATGAGTTACAGTTGATGCCTAAATCTAGTCCATGTTTGGAAGTTATCAGTTACAGGGATGCAATTCAGTATTGGGGAAAGTCACTGTTAAATTTCTCTTGTATTATGTCACCATTTTATGTTTCAAATAGTTTGGAAGTCTCTTTTCAAGTGAAAAGCAAGCCCATTTGTTTTCATATTGAAGCCTTTTCTAAAACAATTTCAAAGCATCCAATACATCTAAGGGAAACTTATGCATCAGGGGAAAGTCCTAATCAATGGAAACATCATTTAATGAATGAAGAAATAGTGATTGAAATAAATCATCCGAAATTTCAATACTTTCAAAATCAAACTAAGTTGCAAAAATTTTCACATTACAGTTTGATTGGTTTATTGTGGCAAGTCCTCTTAGTAATCAGGAAGTAGGAAGGTATATCAAATGAATTAGCTGGTATGATGTTAAGAATGTATTTGAATGTTTTTGTTTCTGAGAAATAGATTGATAGTACATGTCAATAGTATTGAACAATATTCTGCAGAGTATATTTTCAAAGATGTTTATGAATCACTAATTCATGGTACTTTGTGTAAAGAATTCAATTCCCGTATTCATAACAGGTTGTTTAACCATCTTCACAAGTTGTGCATACTACAGATGGATGGAATAGTTCACAGATTCAAAATGTACCATTATTAACATCATCAGGGTCATCACTTTTAGGTGGTCAATCGAATGTATTGGTACATCATCAGGGCAAGATGGAGAGAGAGGTAGTTGTACCATCATTTACTATCTATTTAAGTCAAAGTTTTGTAATCCAAAAGATTTCAAGTGGACAGGATTGATCTGGGAGGATCTTGTCACATTAGTCGCACATGTTCAGTTTCGCCGTTAGCATTCAGTGTATAATATCTTCAACTTCAACAATTATGTTATGGTTATCTGGTAATGTCAATAGTTGATATGGTTTTCATGATGATATAGTTTTATACCTAGTCATTGACATGTGGTTGTTGTCAGTTCCACCAGTATCTGTTTGTTGACATGGGTTTGTCATCCATGTCATAGGATTTGGTTGTTGACATGGGTTTGCCATTTGTTTTGTAGGTTTTGGTTGTCAACATGGGTTGTTGTCATGTGATGTTTTTCACAAATGTTGCCTTCTGACAAATAAGTGTGTATGGGTTTATTATAAAAAATCAAGTGATGTAAAACCTAATACACCTAATGCATTGACTTTAACCTAAGTCTAAACCCTAACCTACACCTAAAACCCTAACTAAAACCTAATTCTAAAACCAACCCTATGCTACAAACCCTCTTGGGTCATGACATACAAAACTATGTTAAAATACATTACAAACAAGCTATATTAAAAAACCATATTAAAACATTGTTATTCAAACCCACGGGTCCCTAACCACAGGTTTAAACCATGTTAGAATCATGGGTATGTGAACAAGAGTTCATTGGGCAGAGGTTAAATAATTGCAGCATCAAAACCACAATAAATCCATGGATATGTGAGTAGGTAATGATGGAGGTAGCCATGGTAGTCAAGCTATAAACTGTGGTTGAGGTTGTAAGCAATGACAACACATGTCAACGCGCCACAACTGCAGACCAGAACCACTGGAGGGTAACTGCACAGGTGGGAGTCAGCCAATCGACTGCCATTGAACTCAGTTATTCGCATGGGAAGCTAGCTAAAAGCACATTGTTAATTAACCACCAGGATAACCTATGGTTATTTTTGGGTTTGTATTGTTTAAAATAAAGTTTTTTAATTAAAATACCATGGCCTAATGACCCTACATGGAAATCCATGAAAAGACCAAGAACGTGAACTCTAAAGTCAGCTCATTCATTCCTAAACTCAGTCTAGGGAGGTTAGAGTGCATTTGTAGGGTTATAAAAACAGTTTGGCTCATTGAAATGAAGGAGAGTGGTTTTGAGTTTTGTATGCAGATTCTGGAGGATATAAGTTGTTTTGTTTTCAGTGTAATAGGAGCATCGGGAGTCGGAATTGGGAATCGAGACAGGTGTTGGAAAGATAATTCAGAGAGCTTTCTTGAGACAGTGACTAGAATTTCCTGTGTGCATAATCAGTCTGGTTTATTTTTTGTGTAATCAACCTCCTTAGATTCAATCATAATAAAATAATCACCCATCTTGAAAGCTGAGCCAAAGACTTAGTCCATCAGGAATGAACTCCGTAATTAATATTGTTGTCTAGTATCACTGTGTTGTTTCTCTTTTTTACTTTTGATTACATATTTCTTATGTCTTAGTTCTTTCATCAGTCCATCCCTTTTCAATCGATTCTCATAGTTAAATAACTTTAAGTTAACATTCAAATTCATTGTTGGCATTAATAATTCTAATTTAATTTAACATATGATCATTTCAGATCACTGCCATTACGACAAGTGGGAGAAACTAAAGATCATCTCCAAATATATGATGGTATAAAGAGAATTCCAAGTTGTAAAATTATTAAAATGATAAAAGGAAACTCAGCTAAAACTATTGTATTTCTCTAGAGCTTCTACTACAATCTAGATGGATATTTGTTTTTACTTTTTGTACAGAGTACAACACATAATATATACAGATAACTCAATCAAAGAATATACACAAACTACTTCTTCTACCACTTGGTTTCCACTCACATTTGTTCAAATATGGAGATGGATCTTCACTAAGAGTAACATGTGTCATAAGAATCAAAATAGCATAGTTAAACACATTACAATTAGCTGAATTTGTAACATTTGTTACTATAATTGACTCTAGTTGCAACTCCCTTTGCTGGGAAAGTCTAAGCCGTTCTTCATGCAACGTTTCATTACCATGCATGTTGTACCCTCTAGTTGCAGCTTGCATGAAGGTGTACATGATTGTTAGGCCAATAAATTGGAAATTTCACTTCACCAAACCATTTCTAATAGTTTCTTCTTTGGATTACTTCATAGGAATGGTGCTTCTATACGTTTTCTTGTTCACAATGGGATTGAAATTCATGAAGTCCCATGTGTATTTTTCAAATGAGCCAAATTCTTGTTCAATCTGAACAAAGTCAAAAGAAAATATGTCAAAATTTAGAACTTAGAGAAAGCACAACCTTAGGAAACAATGTTTAAGAAACAAAACACAATCAATAAGAAGACGAAAATGGATTTTTGAATGCTAACTCTTTAAGAGGGGTTGAGAAAAATGAAATTTTATATTGGAAAAAATATAAACAACATAAAGGGGATATCTAAATGCTAATTATAAAAGGCTATAAAAACCACATAAGGTTAATCCATATGGAAGTATATGGGAAAATAAGTCAAATAATGCAAATATGATGCCTAATGACAATCCCCAAAATATGTAAGAAACCATCAAAGCTTTCATAGGTTTGTAATATGGACATACATTACTAATTGCAATACCTTAATAGCCCTATAATGTCGATTTCTCTCTTTTTGAAAGAAGGAAACATTATGGAGCTAGAGGTAAGAGTTACCTCAAGAATGTGTTTAGAATTCTCAACTATCCCTTTGATTTTGGCTACATCCATGATATCATGTTCTCCACTGATTGATGCAATTTTCCTCTCATTGAAATTCTCCACAATGGTGGGACCAAACCCAAGAGATGCATCTTTGACAAATTTGTTCGAATTGAGATCATAAACAATAATATAAAAAAGTTAATTGTCATCAATAAACAACATGGGGTTGTGCTAAAGAATTATAATTAACCATTAAATAAATATCTTTGTCAATTAAGAATAAACATTAATTACTAAGATCATGATCTAGTGAAATTGAATATTTCTATGAGACAGAGTTTATGGACACACATTGTGGGAAACCCAACACTACACTCAACAACCCTCCAGTGAATCCACAAGTCAAAGAAAAAGGTAATGAGTTGTGTGCTATTTAATTTTGAATGGACAAAGTGCAATTGAAAGGTTCCATATGTAAATCACACCACGCCGAATAATTCTTCTCCTCAGTGATCCAACTGATTGACAATTTTCTTCAAAACCCATACCAACACTCCACAAGCAAATATTTTATTGATAATGTAGTTTAACTCTTATAATCCATGCAAGGGGATACTAAGTGGTTATCATAGCTAGAAACTAATTAAATCAGAACAATAGATTAAACTGAAATTGTCACAAGCATACAAAGCAATAACTAAAGCATTCACACCATGACAACGAATATTTTTACCCTATAAACCAAAATGGGTAAAACTAGATTCGAATGGTATAGCTCATGCTTGATTTTCTCAATGATTTGTTAAATTAAAATAGGATTAAAAGAGTGTGAATCCCCAAAGTCATTGAAGCCCTAGAGTCATTGAAGCCCTAGAGTCATATAGCCAGTTACGGAGATGCACGTTTCACAATTCTCAGGTAATATAGAAAGGAGGTATCATCTCTCCCATGAGGAAAACTCTGAAGATAATTGGGGTTTTGGGGGCTTCTTCTTGGAGATGAATCAGACCGTTGGGTAATTCTATCGGAACATTACACTTGTGGATGGCCTTACACTCCAAGGGTTTGGTGGTAGCATTAGGCTAGGATAACACTAAACTATTGGGATTTTGGATGTTTCCCATTGTATATAACAACTCGAGCCACTTTTGGTTGTTCACTTTGTTCGGGTTCATCTCTCATTAGGTTGGGACCGAGGTATTATTCAAGTTTTAGGCCTCGAATGTATCCTCATTCCTTGGAGCTTTAATAACCCTCTTTTGTTATCTCCCTATCTTTTCCAATCTCCTTAATATCTCTTTATTTTTTCAATCAGGTGTATTCAATGCCCAAATCAATATTTCAAGAGAAAAATATGGGTGAGAAGAAAATAATACCTAATGGTTTCACACTTCCTCAATATTGTGAGCTAATTCAATCCCACCTATGCACCCATCAAAGACAAAACGTCAAACAAAATTCAACATGATGGTTTCTATTCATTAATTTCAATTAGGTTAATGTGGGATAAATAAGAGTTAAAAATAATCATTTATACCTCAAGGATTTAATCCCTAATTATTCACTGACCAACCATTTCTGTAGAGTCTAGTTAGAAGGACACATTACTCAACTTTTATAGCGAAGACAAAATCACAAGAAATGCCACCAGAGATGTCAATAGCACAAATGCTACTATCTCCATTATGATGTTCGTTAATCAATGGGTCTCGACATAGATAGTTAGTGCTATTGAAATCAATATTGGAACCATTATTAATTTCATTAGTATAGTAGGATTAGGAGAGGATACATGTCATTTCGTGAATGCAGTTCATACAGAAATAATCTACATGCAACTTGAAGAACTACATTTCCTAGAGGAGACTATATTTCCCTGCTTAAAAGAGGAATAATTGTATTCCCTCGAGGATCCTAAAACCTACCACATTGATAGAGGCTTCGCTGCATTAGGATATATAACCATGATGTGGTGGTTCTGCTCAGGTCAATCTAGGAAAACTAAAAATCTAAGGCCAATCTATGGATTCTTGGAAAAAAAATTGTTCGAATAGAAATAATACAAAACCAATAATTGTATATGTGACTGCACAATAATGACATAATAATGGTTTTGTACAAGGAACTTACCATGCTTTGAATAAATGATAAGGTTATAGTGCTTTTAATGCATTAGAACTTTATTTCAATACAACATGCTACTATAATTATAGTAAAAATAAAGAGTAAAGGTATTTTACTCACTAAAATTGTCATTATTACCTTTGTAGTTACTTATTATAGTATGGGATGAACAGGTACCTTGAAATGAATACATTCATAGAGGTGTAGACCAGAATCCTAACAATGGGTCATCTAGCTAATCACACAAAAATCATTAATAATAGAATCATCCTAAGTAGCTCACTGCACTACACATACTTTTTTTGTGAGGTCGTTCTAAAAAGTTGTTTCACACTGAAACCTTTTTCTTTTCTCAATCTAATTTCCACACATGGAAACCCTTACAAATTTGACTTGTGAGTTGATGGGAACATAATGTATTGATAATATTTTACAATGCAAAACAACAATCCACTCTAGTTCATATCACCTACCTTCCTATGCAAGAGGATCACCATTCTATCTCATATCACATAACTTCCTACAAAAGAGTATGCAATTTTCATATCTTGGGTAACCTGTAAAGTTAACACTGATCCTAAAGGTAGATGAATGGATCCAAAGGATCTAACAAAACTTAATATATGTAAGAGTAAATGGAAGGAATCAACACAAAATATGAAATATGCAATGTAAGATATAAAATAACTTCATTAAACTGAATTTATTACATCATGTTTGAGAAGTTTGCAATACCAAATATTTCCAAATGTTTCAACCAAATTTAGATAGACATCTCCCGAAAAAGGTGGCATCTAATTTGGCTATACTAACATAAAATATAAAAATAATATTGAAGGCCCCCATTTCTGTACATCCACTTTGAGTAGTTTAGAATACAAAACACTACTCAAGCATTGTTTTAAATACATCTACAGTAGCCAACTATTTCAACTCAATTTAAATAGGCTAAGTTATATGATAGGTCAAACACAACATGAAGGTGGAATACTCTTGACTATCCTTTACATAAAATCCAAAAGATAGAGTCAAAGCCTCCAAATTGTTAATCAATCATTCATGACAACATGATACCTATGCCAACCATAAACCATGTCTTCCTACAAGATGCTTTGAATGTTTCAAAATATTTTGTAAAGATACAAAAGATAAAAAATAAGGTGTAAAATGAGAAATTGGGGAAAAATCTTATCACAATCTATGGTAAAAATTAAAAAAACAATTAAAGAGTAAAATTTCTATAAGAAATGAAGGAAACAACCATATTAAAATAGGAAATGGACAATGTGACTATATAAAAAATATTTTGGAAAAGGAAAGCTCACAAGGTGACAACTCGTGAATATACAAGAAAACAATTGTTCAGCGGTAGCATAAAATGTGACCAAAATGTTAAATGAATGACATAATAATAATTCATTACATGGACAAAATAACATATTGAATAGCAAGTATGTTTGTCAACATCTTAACATGTGGGTTTCAAAACTTGCTTTGGAGATGCAGGATTAGCATATGTGTTTCAATCTAAATTCCACCCTAAGGCCTTTCCTTTGACATTTTAATAAGACACAATCATCATAGGGCATGGTCATAACTCTAACCCAACCCTTCTCTTCAAGATTGTTCCTAAAATAGATAGTTTCTCAAGTTTCAAAAACCTTGAAGCCTATTAAAAATAAAACTTATATATTATCCTCCAAATTTTAATAGCATTAGAATCAACTGTACAAATTTATGTCATGAGACCAAATTTATGCCATGACTATATAAAAAAGATTTTGGAAAAGGAAAGCTAACAAGGTGACAACTCATGAATACACAACATAAAAATTGTTCAACGCCAACATGAAATGCTACAAAAATGTCGAATGAATGTCAAAAAAGAAGTTCATTACGTGAAAGAATAATTTTTAAAATAGCAAGGAATGTTTTGGACATATTTACATGTGGATTTAAAAACTTCCTTGAAAGATGTAGGATTAATATAGGTGTCTCGACCTAGACTAAGGCCTTTCCTTTGACATAGGATAGGTGTCTCATCCTAGACTAATGCCTTTCCTTTGACATTTTTATAAGACAGAATCATCAGAGGGGATCAGTAAAAATTCTAACCTAGCCCTTCTCTTGGAGGTTGTTCATACAAAAGATAGGTTATCAAGTTTCAACAACCTTTAAGCCTATGAAAAAGAAAATTTATATATTATGCTTAAATGTTTTAACAACAGAAACCAGCTATAAAAATTAATGTCATAAGACCAAATTTATGTCATGACTATATAAAAAAAAAATTCGAAAAGGAAATCTAACAGGGTGGCAACTCATGAGTATACAAGAAAGAAATGTTCAATGGTAGCATAAAATGCTACAAAAATGTCACATGAATGATAGAATAGTAGTTCATTACATGACATAATAACATATAGAATAACAAGGAATGTTGTGGACATATTTACATGTGGATTTTGAAATTTTCTTTGAAGATGAAAAATTAGCATAGGTGTCTATTGATGGGCCAAAATGTACCAGCAAAAACGAAGGGGTCCCATCGGTGTGAAGTCACAATTAGACCTCGCACTGTTTGGGATAGGACCCTCATCTAGTATGTGGGACCGAATGCCACCACGAATGTTTTTTTCTCTTGGTTATTAAATGAGAAGGTGCCAATGTGGGGAAATAATGAAATGCTCAGGTAGGGAAACAAAATGCGCCAAAGGTTTACAAGTTACAGAAAGAGGTGCAAACAAATCAAATTAATGATAAGAAGAGATAAACAATGAGAGGGATTTGTGAGCTAAAACCTCATAGGACATAATAAAAAGGAACATATCAAAGGTCAATTGTGAAGTAGTTAAGAATAGGTCACCGACATGGAAAGGAACAAGTAAACATAGATTTGAAAGTGAAACATACACGCAACCACTATGTATCAGTACATAACATCTTGTGTATATGAAAGCACAACTACAAATATGGTGAGGTACCAGACAACTAATATAAACAACATGAGTAAGCATGGGAATCAATTCCAAATATAAAATAAAACATCTTATTAATATGTTGTAACTTGAACTACATATCATGTAATTTCTCAATACCCAATACTGGAACATGCGTTGTTCATACCATTGCCCGATGCCAAAACCCTAGCCCTACTGAAAACCCAGTATCTTAGCTACCAAGAGCTGAGTGGCCCCAACTCTCAAGAATAAATCAACTATCTATATTGTCCTCAACTTTAGTGCCAAAAACCCATTTAAATGAGGCATGGGGGAATATTTATAGAGACGAGGTTCCTACTCACCTAGTATGACCCTTGTCATTCCCTGGTGCCTTTTCATCTTCTCTCATGACTCTTGAGTTCACCAACTTATTTCTCAAGCCAAAATTGATTATTACATGCCCAAATCAGTTCCAACATAGTATTTGCTACAATGGTGGGTGATATTTACATTACGATGAAATATAGATGAGACAAATGTAGAGGGTTATTGAAAACCCTAGAATACTTGATGTCTCAATCTCTCAATGATATGAATGCTTGGTCCTAAAACGAATTTGTTTTCTTGCCACTATTATTTGCTTCTGTTCATCAATCCTTTGGTGATGTGCCTTCAAGTTTACTAAAATGTTCTTGGAACTTGTGAGAGCCCATTTGGCTTGCTAAAGGAAACCTAATTTATCCATGCTCCATGAGGAACCCTAATCCCTTTGTGTACACCAACATTATGTATCCTTCCTTCCACCTATAGGCAAATAACTTAAGTTAGACATAATTTCAAACGAGTGATAATGGGAATACAACCATCTATTTGAAAGAATGACATTCATATATAATTAAGCTAGACCCCTTTGTGGTCAATTGTTATGCCCTAACATTGCCAATGCATGTGGCCTTAGATGTCCCATTTGGGTCTTCTCGTATATATTCTCAGCCATGCGCTTGTTCTCATTTATGACACCAATGATGGATGTGGTTTCAAACATATTGAATACTTAGGATGCACAAATATAACTCGTTTTAAGAGATCCATAGAGGAGTAGCGCTCTCCTTTGTGTTGTAACTCCTTAAATGGTATCTTATATCCCATGTTGTTCTTCATGAGTTTCATCATATAAAACCAAAATCCTAACTTATGTCTTATCTTGCTCGACCACCACCATAATAGGAATCTTCTTGTGGGAACAAACATAAGACATTCTGAATGGATGTTGTCTCCTTAGTTTCAGTTGGTGGGTTTCCCTCATGTCCAAGTGATTGATTGTAATCTGATGCAATAACTTTGATGCCACACCTATCGAATATATGTTCTTCCATGTCCTCCAAAAAGAACACTTCATCAAGTCCCCTGCTACTTGCAAATGACACTTTGAAGTTATTTTAGAAAATAAATGGCATTGTCCTCTTCTCTCATAACGTTATCTCATGGTCGAAAAACACTGTAATATGCTCTCCACTTGTAGAAAATGCAATAAATTTCTCCCATCTCTAACATAGTTCTCTGCACAAGTCAAGTGGATAGTGGTAAATAGTTTCATATGTAAAATTTGACCAATCTAGAAATGTAGTGGGACCATGCAACAAAATAATCATTTCAAGAGGCCACCTCACCCAAGTAACAACTAGTTAGGTAGTTCCTGATTTACGATAGGTCGCATAGTCACATTTTCACAAAGTCACGTTACTTGGATGCTCTCCTGAGGCATAAGTGTATGATCTCGCAACTTGGCTAGAAGTGCAACTTTGTGGAGGTTGCTCAATCAAAATGCAGCTAGTTGCACTTCCAATTGGGACTCTTAAGACACGAATTCATGACTTATGGTCTTTCAGAAAGAGTGCAATGCGTTGGAATGTTAGTGTTGGTAGTTTCGCACTGTAAAACTCCTTGTGCAGTATAGCAACTATTGCATGAGAGTATCCTTCAAGGTTTCCATACGACAAAGAAAATGTCGAAAGGTGTGATTATATATTTATGCATATCCTCAGTCATTCCTTTCCAACGGCTTGAAAATTATTTAAGTAAAGGTATAATCTTAGGTCTTTCTGGACTAGAGCCAACTCGAGTCTTTATAAATTAGATCAGATCATGAAGTTTTCAAGGGAGAGCTCTTCCACTAAAATAGTTGTGTTTGTTTTGAGCAACTCTTTAAATTGCAACTGCATCTTTTCTCCCTTTGTACCATCTTTCTTCAGCACAACTAAAATAATGTCGCAACTATTAATAAGGTACATAGTTTGCTTCTTCGTCCTACTAAACATTCGAGCAAGCTTAACCAAAAGATCAACAACAACTACCATAAGATGCTCCATATCCAATTTGACTTGTCCATCTCCATAGTTGACATTAAGTTGAGGAAATGAAGTAGAAATTTCATCAAAGTGCCTCATCACGTAATACGGATGAACATCAAAAGCCATCTTGAGATGAGGCCACAAAGCGATATTAACCTTTACCTAAAGTTTGTAAAACAAAAGGGTGGATATATGCACATAAAGAACATCCATTCCCATATGATATTAATGTGTGCTACTCAACGCATCCTTTAATGAGCTAAGACTTGACATGCATCAACGAAGGAAACTTTACGAGGTCGAACATTTGCAATTTTGGGTAAGTCACATACCTTGGAGGTTTGCTTGAGCAATAATATGTGATCCAGCAACTTTGAACTGGAATGTGACTTACTGGTGGTCACACAATCACAAATTTGGGTAGGTCTCACACCTTGGAGACTTGCCTGAGGAGTAAAATGTGATCCAACGACTTTGAGTTGGAATGTGACTCACAAATGTTCGCATAGTTGCAACGAAGTTGGTCGCACCTCCCTGGCTACTCTTAAAGTGTGATTCAATGACTTATGGACTTTCCAAACGGACTGCAACTTGCAAAATGAGTCCATTTCAACATTTAACTTCTACAACATCTCCTTCTCCAACGATACACGCATACCAAGCAACATTACTCCCAGTGCACATTTGTCTATCCAATTTTCTAGCATACCTGCCATTATGTAGAACCAAATACCTAGAGGATTCTATTTAGATGCAACTTTGATGAATAACAAGACATGCAAAGTTGAATTTTCAAAAGGTCTTTGAATAAATAACTTCAGCTTCAAACTAACATTGACAAGCAGTCCTCAACGCCTTTTCATGATTAACATTGATTATTTTGAGCATTCCCTTTCAAATTTTGTTTTCGCAAAGATATAACCACTTCACATATGCAATACATGACCCTTTAGTCATTCTCAAGGCATTGGTTCCACCCAGCATCTAAATACCTGAATTGGAATGAAACATTATCTCTGATCTGCACCTTCAATTTCATATTCTTTCCATCCCCTTTATCATTGACGTCCCATACGACTTTTGGTCACATCATGATGGCTCGAACTCCAAAACATAACTCATTTATAATTTTAAACTTCCACCATGCCACATATTAAGGAACTCTTGGCACCAAAGCATCTTAATGAAGTCATGCTAAGGGGCTACTTGTCCCATTGTAGCATAGTCCGAGGTACTCCCATGGAATCCTGAGAAAGAAGACGAGATGAAAAATAATCTATTCTACAATAGTGATATTTTCATGTCAAAAGCAAAATGAATCAATACACTAATTCATTTGAGGAGCCTAAAAAATAAATGGCCCCAATCAAGATGTTATAAATTATATTGCTTGATAAAATCATGTTTAAATTTGGAGGCAAACTTAACATTGTGACACTTTCATGGATCTATTAATTATAATTGATTTTGATATCACATAATTCCCTAGGGATGATGCACTCATAGAGCATGTCCCTTGAAACATTTATGATGGTTGGAATATTGGTTACCACAATCTACGATTTTGAATATACATGGGGATGAAAGCCTTGTTAAGAATTCTAATGCATAGGTTGAGATGAGGAACCAATCATGGACCTAGGGCCATATTACATGCAATAATATCTCCCATAACACCTGATAATGTCGATGGAAACAAACTCTCAATGGGATGTGAGTTAGGTCAAAATAGGATGGGGATCACCTTTTCCCTTAAGGTTTCACCCAAACCCCAATACTGTCAATTGTAAGGAAATCCAATCTGTAGGTATGTTTTCTCAAATATAGGACATCTACTGATTATGATGCAAATCATGCAGAGACGATCTTAAAAATTATGGGAGACTCTTACAACATTAATAAAGTCATTAACCTTTGAAACCCTAATGCAATCTTAAGGCATATGTCTGACATAAAACATGATGTGTGGATGCAATGTACAAAATCTAAGTGGGTGCACCAAAGGGGCTGGATAGAAAAATTCGCGAGGAGAGCAACTAGTTTAGGGTCCTATCTAGACCCTAGAATCTTGGGGTGAGTGGTGGGGTACCCAAAAGTTTGAATATGCCCAAACATTTGGGTGGTGTTGTAGTGGCTACAACAATTGGCGAACCATTAGTAGAATCTAGTATCTCTATCAACACGCGTGTAGTAGTATGAGCGCACACAATGACGTAAGGAAATATCAAACAAATACTATGGGCACCTTTTACATTGCCTTGAATTTTGCATATATGCCTTCCCTTCATGTGTCATCTAAGTCTTGCAAGTAAGTAAACACCCAATTAAATTTCACACGTGTTAGTAGTTGATGATGATGTGAAGAATGTGTTAGAGGGCTTGTCATATTCAGAATTTTAAAAGCAATTTTCTCGTGTTGCTCCAATACTAGAGGGCCTGGATAGTACCCCAGTGGAGTCACTCCAAGAAATCACAAAGGTTGCTCCGCTGCTAGCAAGCCTAGTCAATACCCTGATAGAGTTGTTGCATTACCTCTCTGCACATGAAGCCTTTTTGATCCTTTACCCCTTATGTGGTTTCATTTTCTTTTACATGTTCATTTTCACTTATTTCTGGTCATTCGTTGTGCCAGGGAGGATGAGGGATCCTGACTTATTTTACAAGCAAGAGAGGTTGTTTCTTGTTTGACATAAGGTAAGAGATATTCTGATTCAGTTTTTCCCTTATGCCAAGCTTCCACATCTCATTTCCATTTAAGAAGTGAACAATGAACATAAGTCATTGAAACAATCAAGACCATGTTGAGCATGATTTTGTAGTTATGGGTATAGGTCATTTAAACTCATTAGGGTTCTGCATGAGAAATCTCTTCTTATTTCCCTTATTAATAAATTAGACTCCTAGGAGAGATATCTAGGATGCAACTTTGATTACTGGTTCTAAGAGAGGCTACCCATAGGTGTAACCATCATAACTTCACACAATAATTAGGGATAGGGTTTTAGTTTTAGGGTTAAGGTGACCACGAAAATCTCCTAGGGCTTTCAAAAAGGTGTGAAGAGGTCGACCCAATGCAATTTGAAATTGGAGCAAGAGAAAAAGGTGTGAGAAAGTTATTCATAGCACCAGAGGTATGAAAACATAAGGTTCATAATGGCTCATGCAGCAACATCCAACATACAGGAAATTTCCAGGTTAGGTCAAATGTGAGTTTGTGCCAAGTGAGAAGGGAAGTGGATGATACAATGCAACATATAGTGCTAATGATGCAATGTAATGAAATCTATAGAAGAAATCAACTAATTGCAATTAAATGACCAATGCAATGCATATGTAGTAATTTAATGAATTCCATGCAATAATAAACAAATACAAGGACATGAGTGAAAAAATACAAGCATGGAACTAACCAACTATAGTAAAGGAAAATGAAGCATGACAAATTTAAATCGTAAAGCAAATTCTAATCAACCAACTAATCAGCGAAACGAAAACCTAACTAGTGCGAAACCTAAATCCTAATTTAATGAAAGCATAGGTTGGGTTATGTGAAATTGAACTTCCAATGCAACCACCGTAGTAGTTCTTGACCAGAAAAAAACAAAGATGACAACAATTAGAATTTGTGAGAAGAGTTGTACAAAAAGGAAAATGCATACCTGTAAATTATGCACAACATAGAGAAAACATTGTCTACTTGTGAGGAAACGTGCCAAACAAGATCTTTCAAGGAAAATCACAACCTGATCCTGGTAAACCAAAGCATGTGCATGAAATTTATAGTCATCCTACAATGACATACATCTGTTAATGCTTAACCCTAAATCCAAAGCAAAGAAGTAAAGATGTATGTTAGGGTTCCACCCTAACCCCCTTATTTATGTAGTGGGATCACGTCATAACAAAGAGTCAATAAAGCCCATATTAATAATTGTAAGTGGTTAACCCTCTATTTATACGGGACCATAGTTAGCTGCAAATGGGCCTATTATTAGGTAGATGGTATTAATAAAACCCATGGTATTGATCCATGGTATTACATGTATGAGTCATATATAAAGGATAGAGACTCCCTATGAGGAGCATCATGTGTCTTATTTTTGAATCCAGCTCTGCTCTATTGGAGGTTTCCCCCTCGAAGAGGCAAGTGAACATTACTTCTCAATAATAAAGTATTTTCCATTGACTCTCACTATTCTATGTTCTGGGTATTTTTCTTCGCATATTTTGTATTTGTGTATCTTTTGCAGGTTAAAAGCATAACAAGTGGTATCAGAGCTCTTTCCAGGGCCAGTGGGATCTCTATTTCTTAGAAAAAAAAATTTGTCTAGAGACGTGTTCTGGCGTCTTTAAACTATGGGATCTGTTATTGAGCGTGTAAACCTGTGGATTTGGGGAGGCATGCACGCAAGAAATACAAGAGGTGGTCACGCTTGTTGGACTCCCTTGTAACCCCTGTGGGTACCCCTTCAAGTAGTAGCGCATTAGATAGAACTGCCTGCGGACTGTCTTCCACGTACCTTCTGGGTATACCAGAAGCCCCCTAGCTCCTCTTCAATGTAGCCATAGATAAACTGTCAGCCATCTTGCTGCTACAATACACCGAGAACAACACTCGGAGAGATTACTCGCCTGTACGATACGGTATTCGGGTTGTACGACTAAGGGTATGGTTGATCCTCAGTTAGAGCCCTGAAACATTGGGCCAAGTACTACTGTTAGACCCTTATGTATATTGCGATCTGTAGCACCTGACAGTCCTCGTGACCATAAATCCCTTTATCTTGGGATCACGCATCATCTTGGCTAGATCTGCTCACGCAAAAGGGTGCAGCAGCAACAGACATCAGTATGATCTATTAGATCTATCAGATCCGTAGCAACAATCTATTTCACCATTCAGATCTCTCATATCCACCTGATCTGAGTAGCTATGTGGGGTTCCTATACTGGAGCATGATTTTCGTAGGACTTTTGATAGCAATAACATTTTGAGGATTCGGCGACTACAGTATTCCTGAGTAAAACTCAGGGGCACTTATTGGTGATCTAGCCCATCAGAATCAGGATGACGAGCTGAGCATAGTGGTACTATTCAATTCTTAGTGAAAAATGTTTTTTGGTGATCCCAAATTTTAAGAAGCATAAAGTTAGTGTGTGGTAGCCACTAGAGCCCAAGCGATGGCCAATGAGAGGATGGACAAACTTGAACAAATCTTGAAATCCATGCAATTTCAGCTTGACAATCTATCAGTATTAGTCCCGGACACAATCCAGAAGGCCAAGGAGGTAGCCCATGAGGAAGATAATATTGGAAATGGACACAGGGAGGGTGAGTCTAGTCATTCTCCTCGCCTCTGGGGCCCCCAAAAACAATAATCTCATCCGAGACCTTCCAAATTGGATATACATAAATTTGATGGTTGTCACCCAGCAGCATGGATAACACAAATGGAGCAATATTTTAGTTTGAATAACATCCTAGATGATGAGACTCAGCTCATGGTGGGGAGCATGTACTTGGATAATGAAAGGTGGCAATGGTGGGAAAGGAATCAACGTTGCAATACAACTTTTAGGACTTGGGACAAATTCAAAAAAGCTCTTACAGACCGCTTTGAGCAGGACTCTACTTTTTTGGGTCATCTTACTAAGCGCCAATAGACAGGCACAATGGATGAATATATTACAGCCTTTGAAGCCTTAGCCTTCCGCACTAGGGGTCTCTCAGATGTGTTCTACACTGAATGTTTTATCAGTGGTCTTAAAGAGGCCATAAAAGCCCACGTCCAACTGCACCACCGTCCCACATGGCTTGAGGCTTGCAAGGTAGCTCGTGACGTGGAACGTGCGTTAGCAGCCTTGGCCACCCACCCAAATTTCACCGCCAAGGGTCACACATCACAAGCTCACAGCACCACTCAAACACTTAAGGTTCAAAAGGTGTCACTAGTAGAAATGGCCGAAAGAAGAAAGCAGGGATTATGTTACTACTGTGATGAAAAATATTCCCTAGGTCACAAATGCAAGCAACCCAAATTTTTTCAAATTGATGCCACTGATTATAGCTCATCGAAGGAAGATCCACCACTTGAGGAACCTGAGGCGGTAGAAGAAGATAACCAAAAGGACAATGTCCCTGACGAACCAGTTATTTCACTACATGCTCTGGTAAGGATTTTTTCACCTCAAACTCTCAAAATCAGAGGTTTTATTAAACATCGCCCAGTAGTAGTCCTGATTGATAGTGGAAGTACACATAATTTCATCCATCAAAAATTCGCAGAAGCAGTGCATTGTTTTGTACGAACAGTTTCTAACTTCCAAGTCCAAATCGCGGATGGGGGCACAATGAAATGTGAAGGCCGCTGTGAAAATGTTAAACTTCAAATGGGGGACTATCAGTTGAAGACCCACATGTTTGCAATACACATGGGTGGGCGTGACATTGTCCTAGGGGCGGAATGGCTTCACACTCTGTGGCCAATCACAAGGGATTTCCAGGAGTTATATATGAGTTTTAAGCATAACAGCTCCACACATACCCTCCATGGACTCAGGGCGGGAGCCCCCTCTATCATCAGCTCACATAGGATGGAAAAATTGCTAAAAAAGGGAGATCATGGAGTTATATCTCAATTTAATGCCATCTAGGGAGTCGAAACTAAGTCTCTGCCGATTCACCCGGAGATGCAATAGATTTTAGATAACCATCTGCCAGTGTTTGACAAGCCTCATGAGCTTCCACCCCCGAGAGGGGAACATGATCATAGCATCAACTTGGCTCCTAGGACCCAACCCCCAAATGTGCTCCCCTATAGATATCCGTTAACCCAAAAGAATGAAATAGAAAAAATAATCAAGGAACTTTTGGAAGCAGGAGTCATACGTCCCAACATTAGTACTTATTCATCACCGGTGGTCATGGTACTCAAGAAAGATGGGGAATGGCGGATGTGTCGAGACTTCAGGGCCCTCAATAAGTTGACAGTCAAAGATAAATTTCCCATCCCGGTGGTTGAAGATTTGCTCGATGAAATCAATGGGGCTCAATTCTTCACTAAGTTGGATCTTCGCTCAGGCTACCAGCAAATTTGCATGAAGGAAGTCGACATTCCAAAAACCGCTTGCCAAACTCATGAAGGCCATTATGAGTTCTTGGTCATGCCATTTGGTCTTTGTAATGCCCCATCTACTTTTCAGATCCGTATGAACCATCTTCTCAAACCATATCTCAGGAAATTCGTTATTGTCTTCTTCGATGACATCCTCATCTATAGTTGCACTTGGGCTGCACATCTTCAACATGTAGATCTACTTTTGCAACTACTCCGCAAGCATCAATTATTTATTAAGATGTCCACGTGTACGTTTGACATGGAAGAAGTTGAGTATTTGGGCCACATTGTGGGGCGTGCAAGTGTCAAGGTGGACCCCAAAAAGATCTAGGCAATGCAGGATTGGCCTCAACCTAAGACTTTGAAGAGCCTGAGAGGATTTTTGGGTCTCACGGGCTATTATCACAAATTCGTTCGCAATTATGGGTGCATAGAGAAGCCCCTCACGCAACTCCTGGAAAAAAATTCATTCTTCTAGAATGAGGATGCACAACAGGCATTTACAGCTCTCAAAAAGGCCATGTGTTCCACTCCAGTCTTAGCACTACCGGATTTCACGAAATCTTTTGTCATTGAATGTGATGCTTTAGGTACAGGTATTGGGGCAGCTTTAATGCAGTAAGGTCGACCTTTGTCCTTCACAAGCCAACAACTAAGTGGGAAGAATCTGGGTCAATCTACCTATGAGAAGGAAATGATGGCCATCTTACATGCACTAGAGACCTGGCGACCTTACTTATTGGGGCGACATTTCCAAATTTGCACAGACCATCACAGTCTTAAATATTTTTTGGAGCAACACCTATCCTACCCACAACAAAATAAATGGCTCGCCAAAATGCTGGGATATGATTATGAGATCGTTTACAAAAAAGGGAAAGAGAATAGGGTAGCAGATGCATTATCTCGCCAATTTGAGGAAGACAACACCGTGCTAGCAATTTCCCTTCCCATTCCAGAATGGATTGAAGAGGCTCACAAGAAATGGTTTTCACATCCCGGGCTCTCCCAACTCATTTCTCAATTGCAGGCGGATCCAAATCCCACCAAGGGCTACTCGTGGCAGAATGAGATTCTTCGCTACAGGGACGGAGTCGTAATATCACCAACATCCAACCTCAAAAGTCGCATTTTTGCAGAATTGCACTCATCCCCCCTTGCAGGACATTCAGGCTTTCAGATGACGTATGCTCGCACTAAAAGATCATTTTTTTTGGACAGGTATGAAAAAGGAAATTCTTACTTTCGTAGCAGAATGCGATGTATGTCAATGCCACAAGGGGAGACCATCAAAGCACCAGGCACATTACAACCATTGCCCATCCCGGCATCAATATGGACAGAGGTTTCTATGGATTTCATTAATGGTCTTCCAAATTCCGGAAACAGGTTAGTCATCATGGTGGTTGTGGACAAACTTTCGAAGTATGCTGATTTCTGCGCCCTACCCTTGCCGTTTACACCGACTTTGATCGCTCAAACTTTCATTGATCAGATCTTCAAATTGCATGGCATGCCCACTTCTATTGTGTCTGATCGTGACCCAATCTTCACTAGTAATTTTTGCCAGGAACTCTTTAGGCTACAAGGCACCCATCTAAAACTCAGCACTTCCTATCATCCACAAACAGATGGTGAAACTGAAGCCGTCAACAAATGTCTGGAAACCTACCTTAGGTGTTTTACTTCAGAAAAGCAACATCTGTGGGTTCAGTGGTTACCTCTGGCTGAATGCTAGTATAACACCAACTATCATGCCACCACCAAAATGACTCCCTATGAAGCAGTATATGGTCAACTCCCTCCTTCCCCTACTTCTTATATCAAAGGATGCTCTAAGGTACAAGCATTGGATCAGCTCCTAGAAAGTCGTTCAACCATGCTCGCCCATCTTAGAGAGAATCTCCATCAAGCTCAAAACTGCATGAAGCAACAGGTAGATCAGTATCGCTCAGAGCGCCAATTTGAGGAAGGGGATCAGGTATTTTTGAGGCTGCAACCCTATAAGCAAACATCACTCAAAGACAAGGATTGTGAGAAACTATCTCCAATGTTCTACGGACCATATCAAGTACTTCAGCGCATTGGAGAAGTAGCATACAAGTTGGATTTGCCACCTATGGCAAAAATCCATCTAGTTTTCCATGTCTCATGCCTCAAGAAAGTGATTGGGAAAAATTGCAGAATTCAAAACTGTCTACCCGAATTGGATGAGGAAGGATCAATCTGGCTCCAACCTGAATAGGTCATGGACACACGAGAATGACCCCTGCGTGGCTGAGTGATTAAGGAAGTCATTGTCAAGCGGAAAGACACCTCTCCGAAAGATGCAACTTGGGAACCAGCCAATACTCTTCAGCAGTTTCTGCAGCTTCAGCCTTGAGGACAAGTTTATTCTTAAGGGGGAGGGCATGTTAGGGTCCCACCATAACCCCCTTATTTATGTAGTGGGATCACATCATAATAAAGAGTCAAAAAAGCCCATATTAATAATTGTAAGTGGTTAACCCGCTATTTATTACGGGACCATAGTTAGTTGCAAATGGGCATAGTATTAGGTAGATGGTATTAATAAAACCCATGGTATTGTTCCATGGTATTACATGTATGAGTCATATATAAAGGATAGAGACTCCCTACGAGGAGCATCGTGTGTCTTATTCTTGAATCGAGCTCTGTTCTATTGGAGGTTTCCCCCTCGAAGAGGCCAGTGAACATTACTTTTGAATAATAAAGTATTTGCTATTGACTCTCACTATTCTATGTTATGGGTATTTTTCTTCACGTATTCTGTATTTGGGTATCTTTTGCAGGTTAAAAGCATAAAAATGTCACTAGCTAACAAAGGAATCTGCTAAATTAATTAGATAAACAACCTGTTGTGTTGTACAACAATGCCCCATTTCATAAAATTTTATCTTTAACTATAATATGAAATGGGTCCCTTTTTAGATTTATGAATAAAATTGGTATCAACTCATCCTTCATCAAAGGTCTGAAAGAAACAATACATTATAAACCTTTTGAATGAACATAAATTGTTCTTATAAAATAAATATATAATTCTTTATTATTATGATAAATCGATCACAAGATTGCATATCGCAACAACAAGGGATGCATAATGAAAAGACCCATTGGTTTACCCCGATCCGAAAAGTGAATAACTATCAGATATCGGGAAAGGCAATAAAATGTAACAAAAGTCCCTCACACTTTTCTGCAATGCAATATCCCTATCGGCAATCGGGGAATGTAGCACACACACATTAAAGACACCTTTTAAAACTCCCAATGCAAATAAGCTGTATCGCCATCGGGGATCGAAGATTTTGCAATGACACAAATATTACCACTCGAGCATTTCTCTGATTCTGATTGTGCTAAAGCTAAATGTGAATTTCAAAAAGATTGAAAAGGCTTGGGTATATTATGTTAGATTATTATTAAAAGCCTTCCCGTTCCCGATAGCGATTCACTTGTGATTAACCACCAAAAATCAAAGCCACGCTTGAATGAATCATTCGACGAATAAACGATATGATGGGCATTTAAATGATTGACAGGATTAAGTGGCCAATCAATGGAGCAGTTATGCCGAGATCTCCTTGGAGATTGTATCCGCGACAGTATTATTTTAATCCTTCATTATTCATTAATTGATATAACTCTTTCATATTTGGTTCGCACCACCTATTCTCTATATTACGTTCATTTTATCTCGTACGCAAAGCTCCGCCAAAGCAACAAATTTAAGCCAAATGGGGAAGAAATCCAAGAGATTTGTAGCATCTTCAGCCCTTGCCATGACAGGAGAATCTACTATTGATCCAGGACCAAGAAAGAAAGGATTGACTTCAGACACTACCTATCTTGGCATCGACAACACTAGCTAGCAAAGCATCTACAATCTAGTTGAAGCTGAAGAGCCTGAAACGATATCAGTGCGAGCTACTATAGGTTTAACTAGAAAGTTAGAGGCTACCGTAAAGGATTTAGCCAACTCCCACCTACATCGAATAGCGGCTTGAGATAAAATTCTTACGTATACAGATGTAGAGAGGTGGGCATTTGAGGAAATCCTTGTTACAAATAGAACATTCTGCACAATCGACACGAGAGTCTTCATCTCATTTCAACCTAATGATTTGAGAAAAATGTACCACTTTCCTGAACCACAAAAGAAATACAACAAAGCATTTCTAGAAAAGTTCAAGGATGAGAATGAAACTGAATCAGCACCTACTCGGGAATCGAGACAGAACCCCGCAAGGCATAAGCATGAACCTTCGGGGTGGAGATGGACTCCATAAGACCCCATGCCGATTCACATTTATCACCAAAAGTTGTTCAAAGCACATTATAAGGACCACCTATATCAAGTTTGTAATGGTTTTATGTTGCCCATTTACTATGCCATTTTTGAAAAGCCTGCTCCGAAGGTTTCCTCAGAAGCAGAGATTGACCTAACTGCTCTAGGAAACTGGTTCAGTGAGGATAAATTCACATACATAAGAGTTTTCTTCAGCCTTTCCAGGCCTCATGTCCTTCCCTTGTACATACCCGACAAGCTATTTGCTAGAGAATTAGCCTATCAGATTACATCCGCAGGAGCAACCAAGACTCTCAGGACTTCAAAGAAGCAGGTTTGGCCTCCCTTTCCTCTAAGGTGTGGTGTTTACACTCTGAATGACTATAAGCATGCAGAGAAGGAAGCAAAAAAGATAAGTATGCTAAATCTCACGACCATTCGTAATAGGCGATTTGACCTAAGGAAAATCGTCTATAATGTACTTGAACAGAAAAAACTCACAAAGTTTGATCATAAAGAAGACGATTTTGACAACTTATTTTCTTCGGCAAAGTCATTATTTCAGGTCCAAACACTAGCTAAAATGAGATATAATGACGAAGTGTTAGTAGAATTCAATAAACTCAGAGAGCAGAGGTTGCAAATTTTGCCTCTAGATTTACTAGCTACTCCCCCAATGACACATTCAAGCAAGCCTGAACAGCAGCTCACCGACAAACCCCCTGCTACATCAAAGATTCTTGAGGAAGTACAGAGGAAAGAGTAGGAGGAAGTACAGAGGAAAGAGCAGGAAGAAGCACAAGGGAAAGAGCAGGAGAAAATACAAGAGGAAGAGCAAAAAAAGGTGCAAGATAAGGGCAACGAGGATATCAATTTGTATACCCAGATTGATCTGAAATTTCTCCAAGAATGGCAACAATTTGACTCCATTATAAGCAATCTGGAAGGTTCAAAAGGTGTCGATACACCCAAAACAACAGATACACATGGTATAATGTCAACAAAGGTTCCAAGTGAAGGAACCATTGGCCTACCACCTAGTACAGACTTAGAAATAATTCCAAAAGAGCCCTCAGATCATATCATTTTGTAGGTGGAGGATATACCTCCATTAGATGTCCTTTACAGCCCAAAACACAAGGTTGTAGTAAAGCGACAACAGAAAAGGAGAAGGCTTAATCAACCTTCCATGTTCCCAGAACAAACAGAGACAACCAACGTAGTTTGGAAAGAGGAGCTTGATCCTTCAGATGACCTAACGAAGCTTTCCCAGTATGCCAGAGCCTATTCAGCGGCCACCATGGACAAGGCATCTGAAGTGAGTAATCTACTAAAAGAAAAAGACCAGGCAATTATTTTTTTACAAACACAGCTGTCGGAGGCACAACAGGAAGTTGAACAATTAGAACAGCAATTGTCAACACAGCAGCAATTAAATAATCAACTGAATAAGCAGTTACTTGAAGAAAAATAGAGAGTAGATTCAAGCATGATTCAAAAGTAGAAAGAATTATCAGAAGCATTGGAAAAATTGAAGACAATGAATAAACTAATGGCGAAAATAAGAGATGAGCAAATTGCTTAGCATCACTTCAAATAGAGAAGTTCAAGAGTCTTCCACAACCTGCCGATTTCATAACAGAAGCACTACAGATTAATAAGGCATTGGTGACACAGATAATACTGTTGTGTCATAATATTTCTCAGGTTGAACCCCTTTGTGACATAACAACATCGATAATCGATAAATCAGTTAACGCTAGACACGATTTAGAGCAGGCCGACAAGACCTTGACATATTTTCTTACTTGGCAAGACAACAGTGAGGGACAGGCAGGAAATCTACCCAAAATCATAGAATCACATAAGGAAATCCTATTCTTAGAATGGCAGTCCCAGTTGACGAACGTAGAGAGAGAAGTTTCTAGATGTAAATTATCCACAAGTAACTTCATTGAATTAATCGATAACACTCTCTATTTATCTAATATTATTTCACAATGTACACCAAGTAAATTGCTATCGGCTAAAAAATTGTAGCAAGCATGTAATCAAGAGCTGGAAAAGAATGGAAGGTTAATTGCAGGTATTCAAAGTTTAACTTGGGACACCTATTGGTTGTTCCTAGTAAAACGATATAGCCAGAGAGTTGCCCTCAAGTGTTTAATAGATGAAATTTGTTGTATCATTCCTGATATACACGATGCCACATACTCGGCTCAGCTCCATTCTCATCTGAGCCACCGTCCAAAATTGGAACTAATGCTTGCAATCTGCCAACTCAGATCAAAGGGAAAATAGCGAGAGTGATGAATCATACTACCAACTACAAACAAACTTGTTGTGGATAAGATATTCAGTATCTAGTTGTACCAATTAAATATCATTTTATTTTTGTAGTTAGTTAGTTTAATTAAGTATTTATAGAACCTTTCATGCATTTAGAAAGGGTCCTCAGTTTTTATATAAAACTCAAACCTGGAAGTTACACTACTGTACTTCCAGTATATTTTTATAAAGACTAGGCCAATTATTCCAAATTTTAACGATGAAGCTTTTATGTGGATGTGCACTATTGCCTTTATATGAAAGTATCTCTGAGTTGAAAGAAGGAATTCGAATTGCGATTGATATTGGGAATGATTTACAACACATATGTTACTACTATCTATGATCTGAATTCATTCTTTTATGTGAATTGTTATTTTATTACTTTAGCTATTATTGAATATATGTATGTGTTTTCAACAACATTCTTTATATTTTTCATTATTGGATGTTTAAAGGATGTTATTCTTTTAGTCATACGTGTATCAATAATATACAGAAGACAAGTCTAACAATGTTTTATTAATTACTTTGTTCAACTATTTGAACAAAGCAATTATTATATGAATGAATGTCTTTGTTTATCAAATAAAGTCATCTATATGATTATTCGTGAATAGAGATTATCAAACGTTGCACTTAAGAATAGAAATTTCCTGGGATAGAATAGTTATTCATATTTTTTCTTTTTAGATTAAATCATTCATTCATTAAAATTTTATTAGAAAACCAATCACTCATTCATCCCATTTTTATTCATCATTGGGAAACTGGTCCCATTATCTCTAGTCGGAGCCACCACACCAAACGGAAAAGGAGCTACATTAAGGTCCGGACCAAGTGGTTTTCCCTGATGTTGTTGCAACGATTTTCGAGGCATCAACATTTTTGGCACTAGAAGGAGTGCATGAACTATGAATGATGTGTAAATCAAAATCTATTGACCATTCTGAGAGTAAATCTCCCTCTACCTCACCTCAGAACTCCCGTTTGCATTATAGAACACCAATATCCAAACGAGAAGAAGAGGAATCAACTACCACTCCTCAGTCCATCATACCTCAGAACAATTAAGTCCTGAGTCTCCTGAAGTTCAGTCTCTCATCTAGAAACTTCAAGGCTTTTCAATATCACTACAGAAATCTGAAGTATCTCAAGGCAGTTAGACTTCGCAATTCAATCTACCTCACCCTCTCACCAGACTTCAAAGTGGAAAGCTTGGTATTGAACCTACTAAGTTGCCTTTACCAAGAAGGAAAAAGGCTAAAAAGAACACTGAAGGATCTGACAGTGAGACCTTTTCTTCATCATCTTCCATCTCATCTTCTCCAATGTGAAGTCAAAAATCCACTCCCCCATTACATATTGTTGTTCAACAGGGATCACCAACTTCAACGTCACAACCTATTCAATCTTCAATACTAACTCCTCCCCAAACACTTGGAACTTCATCGGCAATTGTTGTTACTTCTGAGATGGCTCAGAATCACTTGGAATAGTCTTGGTGCGGTCACTATGCCTGCACCATTACATCCTGAGAAATGGTTACCGAAATTTAATCCAGATGCTGGAACATTAGCCGAAGAACATATTAACAATTTCATGTTATTAGTTAATCTAAAAGGAGTAACAGAAGAAGATGTTGTCATTAGGATTTTCCCCTACACTTTACAAGGATTAGCTGGGTCTTGGTAAATTTCCTTACACTCTGGATCCATTACCAGCTGGAACATCTTTCAAGAGCAGTTCTTCACTGGGTATGGTGATGATAGATCTTTAGCGACACTAATTAATGATCTTTTGAATCTAAGGATAGAATCTAGAGAACCTACTAAGGAGTTTAACTCCTGATTCAATAAACTCTTGAATAAGATTCTGATTGACTCCAAGCCAAGTGAGCAAATCAGGAGCGAGTGGTATATAATAGCCCTACCTTCAAATATAGCCATTTTTGTAGATAGGGCTGCAAAACCAACATTAGCTGAAAACATGAAAGAAGCACTTACTGTAGAGAAACGCATTATTGCTTTAGAAAAGAAAGTTTCTCTTGAAGATAGGAAATCCAAAAAAGTTTCTTTTAAAGATGATTCAAAAAAGAAAGCCCCTAAAGATCCATATGATATGGAGGGTCTACTAAAGGCTTCAAACCAATGTCAAATGAAATGGTTGAAATCGAAAAACAAGTAGCAGAAACGTCAAAAAAGAATCCATTTAGGAATTTTAAGAAACCTGAGTCAAAATCACCAAATGTTATATCTAATGCAGACTCAGATCCTGAAGAGGAAGAAGAAGATGAAGCAGTTTCACCATCTGATGAACCCGAATAAGAGGAGGTTTTCGAATGCCATGGAATGTGGGAATTCATATTACCCAACTCCGACACAGAAAATTAACAAGAAGCTTTCCCTATGACTACCAAGATTAGAGGTACTCCTGAACCTGTTCAGGCAATTTCAAAGAAAAGGAGTGCAGGTACTACTAATACAAAGAAAAAGATACCCACAAAGAAGTCGACCACAACATCACCCCAAAATCAACCATCACCCTCAAATATACCTTCAACATCTAAAACGTTGGTAGTATCAAATTCAATGGATTACAACATTATTGATGATATGAAGAAGACAAAGGCAAACATTACTATGTTTGAACTTAGCAAACTCAAACATCTATAGAAATTGCTTCTTATGGAACTAAATGCAGTACCTTCTTTGCCACTTCCTAGTGCTAAAGCTACAAATGATTCAGGTCAACCGCCTTCTGGTAGAATTGAAGCTACTGATATAATTTTAATCGAAGACAGATCAAATTCCCATACTCCACCTTTCCTCTTGACCTATGAGATCTATAATCAAAACCTACACAACTATTTGATTGACTCAGGGGCATCCTCTAATATAATTCCAGCTTCAGTTTGTTCCAAACTAAACATTGAACCCCAAAAGTATGCAATTCATATTGTGTAGTTGGATTGAACCAAGGTGTAGGTTTTAGGGGAAATCAACTCTGTAACTATCAGGTTATCAGCTGATCCACAAGTGGTTCAGAGAATTGATATCTTAATTGCTGATATACCTAAATTTTATGGTTTAATATTGAGTAGGGATTGGTCAAAGAAACTCCACAGTTATATTTCTATCGATTGGTCCCATATGTGGCTACCCTATAAAGGAAAGCCAAATCAAATCAAAATAGATCGGGAGAAACATATGACCCATACTATCACTGAATTTGAACAGGAGAATCAATCAATAGCATTTAATAATAATATTTTGGGGAATTACTCTTTCGAATCATTCTTTGGCAATTACATTGCCAAACCATCTCCTTTCTCACTGAATAATTTCACATCCCAAATCAAAAAAATTCACAAACTGATAGATCAAGATGTGTCAATATTGTTGAGAACACTCTAAATAAAATTGTTGATAATTCTTTATTTTGGTCACTATATTTTGATGGTCTAAATCCAGTGAAGGTTCAGGAGCAAGGTGTATTTTACTAGCCCTAAAGGAGAAAAAACTATGTTGTCATGTAGGTTGGAATTTGAATGCACAAATAATACAGCTGAGTATGAGGCCTTAGTTTAAGGACTATATAAATCTATAGGTCTTAAAGTTAAATATTTGAAAGTGTTTGGTGATTCAAAGATTGTCATAAAACAAGTTAGAAATACAATTTGTTGTCTTTCTAGTCACCTCAAGCACTATCAATCTTTGGTCCAGGAACTTATATCTCAATTTTTAGCATTCAATATTTCTCCTATCCCTAGATCCCAGAATGCAGCAGCAGACTTGCTAGCCATTGTTGCTTCTAAACTCCTACCTTCCGAAGATTAGAGCCAAGACAGGTTTTCAGTAGAGTTAATTTTTATACCATCAATTCTTGACAATGTCACCAATTGGCGAGTGTTCAATCATGATGAATAAATTTTAAATTTCTTGACTTCTGACAAGTCCTATGATGATCAAATCATTGACGAAAGTGATCGTGACCTTCACATGAAGGAAAAGCAGGAAGAAAACTCAATACCAAAACCAGTGGTTAAACTAGACGATCTCTACGATATTAAAGATAGGTTTAAACAGGTAACCAATTCAAAGCTCCAAAGTTATACTTTAAGATTTGAGTTGATAAACGTAGGTACTGAGGAAAACCCTGAAAACATCAATTTGGGATTAGGAATTTCTATGGAAGAAAGAACAACATTCATTAGGTTATTAAGAAAAAATAAACATGTCTTCGCTTGGAAATATGATGATTTAAAAACATACGATACATCAATCATTCAACATACCATTCCAATGCTTTCTGAATAAAAGCCAGTCCAACAGAAGTTAAGGAAAATTCATCCTAACCTAGAGAGTCAAATAAAATCCAAACTAAATAAACTCTTGAAAGTTAAGATCATTTTTCCTGTCTGGCATTCAAACTGGGTCTCCAATATGGTGCCAGTTAGAAAGAAAAATGGCGACATCAGGATTTACATAGATTTCAGAAATCTTAATAAAACAAGCCAAAAAGATAATTTACCATTACCTACCATGGAGCAGATATTCCATTCAATAGCTGGTTCTGAGTTAATGTCCTTTTTATATGGTTTTTTAGGATATAACCAAATTTTGGTCCATCTTGATGACAGACTTAAAACTACCTTCAGAACAAAATGGGAAACTTATGCTTACCAAAAAATGCCTTTTGGACTTATCAATGTAGGAGCTACATTCCAAAGAGAAATGGATATAGCCTTGAAAGGATTGATCAATAAAACAATAGTTGTCTATTTAGATGATATTACTGTATTTTCCAAGAAAAGATCTAATCATTTACATGATTTAAATCAAATCTTTGAACGCTGTAGAAGGTATGGTATCTCGCTCAATCACAAAAAATCCTTCTTTGCTCTTAATCAAAGAAATCTTTTGGGCTTCATTGTTTCCAAATATGGTATTTATATTGATCCAGATAGAATTAAAGAGATTTCTGATATTCCTTTCCCTCATAACAAAAAATCTATGTAGTCATTTTTAGGTCAAATTAACCTTGTTAAAAGATTTGTTCCCGATTTTTCCCAGATAATTTTACCATTGCAAACAATAATTAAGAAAAATTAGGTGTTTAAGTGGGGATCTATAGAAAAGGAGGCATTTGACTCTATCAAACAATCAATAATTAATTCCCCTTCTTTAAACACACCCAATTTTTCAAATCATTTCATACTGTATACTCTCGCATCCACTTCGTCTTATGCAGCAGTACTCATTCAGATTAATGATCAAAACTTGGAGGCACCAATTTCATTTTATAATTTGAATCTTTAAGGTGTTGAACTTAATTATTTAGAAGTTGAAAAACAAGCCTTTGCTGTGTACAAAGTTGTCAAACACTATAGACCCTTCCTTTTAAAAGCCCATACAAAAGTTATAGTTCATTTTTCAGCAGTAAGACAATTACTAATCCAAAGGGAATTAGGAGAAAAAAGGGAAAATTGGGTCACAACATTACAAGAATATGACTTAGGAGTTAAGCCAGCAAAAATTGTTAGAGCCCAAGGTTTTTGCAGGTTATTAGCAGGAGCATCCAATATTCAAGAATTAGAGGATACAGAACACACTAAAGAAATCAATCAGATAAGTATCACTGATCCTGAATCACAATATGCACATTTGATCTTCTATTTAAAAAATGGATATGCACCTCCTAATCGTTCCTATAAAAACAAACGTTCCATTAGATTAAAAGCAAAAAACTTCATAATTGTAGATGATGTACTTTTTAGGCGAAATTATGATTCAATTTTATTAAGATGCCTAGAAAAACCTGAAGCGCAAAAAGTTTTGCAGGAACTACATGATGGACCAGCAGGAGGACATTTTGGAGCTGATACAACAGCCCACAAAATCATTCATGCCGGATAGTATTGGCCCATCCTATTCAAAGATACTCACGAATATGTAAGGAGATGTCGAAGTTGTCAAATCTCCAGTGGAAGACAAAGGAAACCAGCGTTCCCTTTGCAACCAGTCAACATTGAACAACCTTTCGAGCAATGGGGATTGGATATCATTGGGGAAGTCACTCCATAATCATCCAAACAACATAGGTATATCCTTACTACTACTAATTACTTTACTAAGTCGGTTGAAGCAATTCCTTTGAAGGCAACAAACTATAAAGTAATTATAGAGTTTATAGATCAATTTATCATTACCAGGTTTGGTGTCCCAAATGCTCTTGTTTTCGATAATGCATCCTATTTCTCTGGAAATTCTATTTTTGAGTTCGCTATTAAAAGAGGATTTAAATTGAAATATTCTGCGAATTACTATCCCCAACATAATGGTTTAGCAGAATCTACCAATAAAAATCTAGTCAAAATTCTTAAGCGAACTATTGAGCAGAATCATAAAAACTGGCATAAATCTTTGATATATGCACTATGGGATGACAAAATAAAACAGAAGGCTTCCATAGGTACTTCTCCATTTAATATTGTATTTGGGAAAGAATCAGTTCTACCAACCAATCTATTGCTTCCGTCTCTAGCCCTAATACAATTTATTGAAGAAAGTCCCCCCATCTTCTATTCAACTAAGACATGATCAAATCTTAAAATTAGAAGAAGAAAGAGAAAAAGGCCAAAATTATTCATGCAAAGCATCGGCAAATTATCAAGTCATATTTTGACTCAACTTCATCCAGTTCAAAACAATTACAAGTTGGTGATCTAGTTCTGAAATGGGACAAAGCCCATGAAGATAAAGGAAAACACAGTAAGTTCCAGAAAATGTGGCTCTGACCATTTCAAATCAATGAGAAGATAGGCCATTCTACTTTCATATTGCAGGATCTATCAAGTAAGAGAGATTTTCTTCCTGTCAATGGCCTTATCTTGAAAAAATTCTTCAATTGAGGAGGTAACCCCTTCTCCTTTTGTAAATATTCAATTTTCAGGAAAATTTGTGTTCATAGTTTTTAGGATTATTAGGAAATAAAGTTGTAAGATATCTCCCATTGGCCTTTGCTATATTGAAAAAGTTGCTCAAAATGATATTTACTTTTAAAATAGAAACCTTAAACAAAAGGAAAATTTCTAGGAAATTAGGTATATTTAGATTTTGAAACCCCATTTCATTTTTGTGAAATCTTATCAAGATTTAGAAGTACTGTAAATCATTTTAATATTTTAAAATGGCCAAAAAACGGCTATCAATATCAAAATAGAAACTAATTCAATCTTAGCATCTTCAACTCTTACCCTGTCATCCATGCTCTCTTAAGGAGAAAATTGTCCATCCCATTCATCAAAGTTTATGATTATTCAGAGTGTAATTCTAAAATATATTTGATATAAAAGATAAGGGGTCTTATTACAAGCTTGCTTACCATGATCATTGGGGAATAGTTCAACTGACATGACTAATACTGCATACCAAAACAGGGTAATGGCTTATAATTATAAGACAAGGGGTCTCATCACGAGCCAACTTGTTCAGTTAAATTACAAACAGTGAATGGCATTGTCAAATATCTGGCCACCAAACCAGGACAATGGCTTTTTATCTTGCAAAATAAGGAAAAATAAAAGTGATATAAAATATGAATGCGTATTTTTGGATTCATTCTTTTAATTATACTCTAAAATGGATGGGATAATGGACGATTAAATGGTTAAAAGGTATCCCTGTCGAGACTATAAACGTTTACTGGCAGCAGAGGCTCTACCTAGGACAAAGGAGTCATTATAAAGCTAAGTTGGAAAATTTCTTTGTTTTATCATTATCAACCAATTAAGGATAGTTTAAAACTTAGAATGTATTTAATTTTAACAAGAGAAGAAAATAGCAAAAATAGCTATTATTAGATTCAGAATTTATGTATACCTAGTTATATTAGAATTCTCCTCTTAGATAAGATTTCTATATAAAGAAAGTTTAAGTATTTCAACATTTTTCAGAGATAACTGTTTCTCCCAGTGAATCACCAATTGTTGTGTTGTACAACAATCCTCCATTTCATAAATTTTTTCTTTCTAACTATAATATGAAATGGGTCCCTTTTAAACATAGATGTGTGAATAAAATTGGTATCAACTCATCATTACAAATCCTTCATCAAAAGGTCCAAAGGAAACGATATATTATAAACCTTTTGAACAAATATGAAATCGGTCTTATGAAATAAAAATAAAATTCTTTATTATTGCGATAAAGCAATCGCAAGATTGCATATCGCAACAACAAGGAAAACATAATGCAAAGACTCATTGATTTACCCCGATCCGAAAAGTGAATAACTATCGGTTATCGGGAAAGGCAAGCAAATATAACAAAAGGCCCTCCCACTATTTCTCTGATGTGATATCGCTATCGGCAGTCGGGGGATGTAACGCAGTACATGTTAAGACACCTTTAAAATCTCTCGATACGATAAGGTGTATCGCCATCGAGGATCAGCGATTTTGCAATAACATAAGTACTACGACCCGATCACATCTCCGATTGCGATCCGATAAAGCAAGGCGCGAGTTTCAAAATAGATTTAAAAGGCTTGCATGCATTATTTTGGATTATTATTAAAAGCCTTCCCGTTCCCGATAACGATTTACTTGTGATTATCCGCCAAAAAATCAAGCCACGCTTGAATGAATCATTCGGCATATAAACGATATGATGGGTATTTAAAATGATTGACAGGTTAAGTAGCCAATTAATGAAGCAGTTATGCCGAGATCTCCCCTGAGATTGTATCTGCGGCAATATTATTTTAATATTTCATTACTCGCTAATTGATATAATTCTTTCATGTTGGCTCACACCACCTATTCTCTGTATTACGTTCATTTTATTCCTTGCGCAAAGCTCTGCCGAAAAAACAAGTTCAAGCCAAATGGGAAAGAAATCCAAGAGATCCGCGGCAGCAGCAGCTCCCGCAATAACAGTGCAATCTACCACTGATCCATTACCAAGCAAAAAAGGATTGATTTCAGACACTACGTGTCTTGGCCTTGGAAACACAAGTTGGCAAAGCATATACAATCTAATTGAAGCAGAGGAACCTGAAACAGTATCAGTACAAGCTACCGTAGATTCAACTAGAAAATCAGAGGCCTCTCTGAAAGATTTAGCTAACTCATATCTACACCGAATAGCAGCTCGTGAAAAATTCTTCCATACACTGATGTAGTGCGATGGGCAGTAGAGGAAATCCCTGTTTTAAACAGAACATTTTGCACAGTCGATGGAAGGGTCTTCGGCTCATTTCAACCTGATGATTTAAGGAAAATGTATCACTTGCCTGAACCTCAAAAGAAATACAATAAAGAATTTCTTTAGAAGTTCGCAAGTGAGAATGAGACTGAATCGGCCCCAATTAGGGAGCAGAGACAAAACACCGCAAGGCACAAACATGAATCTTCAGGTAAGTACTTTGTAGATTCATTATGTTCTCCTTACTGTTATGCCGGGGCAATGATGTGTAGAATTTGGGGATTACACGATTCTGCAAAATTCACTATTGAAATGGTTCCTTTAATGGAAGCGAAAGTTATCAATGAAATAATGGATTGGGGAAATATACTGTCAGATAAATTAGCCACTGCAATTCTTGAGTTTAGAAATAAAACTCACGTGACTGATAGGTATATTCCTCTGTTTTATTTTAGTGCTTATATTTTAGATACTCTTTGTTTCAATTCTAAATTTCCTGTACTAGGGTGGAGATGGACTTCACAAGGCCCCATGCCAATTCACATTTATCACCAAAAGTTGTGGAAAGCGCACTATAAGGACCACTTGTACCAAATTTGTAATGGTTTATGTTTCCTATTTACCGTGCCAATTTTGATAAGCCTTCCCCAAAGATTTCTTTGGAAGCAGAGATTGACCTAACCGCTGTAGGAAATTGGTTTGGGGAAGATAAGTTCACATACATAAGGGTTTTTGGTAGCCTTACAAGACCTCATGTCCTTCCTCTCTACATACCTGACAAGCTGTTAGCCCAAGAATTGACCTATCAATTACAACCGCGGGAACATCCAAGACTCTTAGGATTTCAAAAAAGCAGGCTTGGCCTACTTTTCCTCTGAGATGCGGTGTTTATACTTTGCACGACTACAAGCATGCAGAGAAGGAAGCAGAGAAAATAAACACGCTTAATCTTGTAACCATTCCTAATAGGCAATTCGATCCAAGGAAAGTTGCCTATACTGTGCTTGAACAAGCCAAATTTACAAGGTTTGATCATGAGAAAGATGATTTTGATGACTTGTTTTCTTCGGCAGAGTCATTATTCCAGGTACAAGCACTGGCCAAAATGAGATATAACGATGAAAGGCTAGTATAATTCAATAATTCAATAAGCTCAGAGAACAGAGGTTGCAAACTCTACCTCTAGACTTATTAGCTACTACCCCGATAACACAATTAAGCGAGCCTGAACAACAAATCATTGACAAACCTCCTGCTGTAGAAAAAATTATCGAAAGAGGAAAAGAACAAGAACATGAGAAAGAACAGGAGAAAGAGCAGGAGAAAGAGCAGAAAAAAGAACAGGATAAGGGCAGCGAAAATATCAATGTGGATACTCAGATTGATCCTAAACTACTTCAAGAATGGCAGCAATTTGACTCCATTATAAGCAATCTGGAAGGTAAAAAAGGTGCCAATACACCCAAAGTAACAGATGGACAAGATACATCGTCAACAACGGTTCCGAATGAAGGAACCAGCGGCCTACCCCCTAGCCCAGATTTAGAAATGATTCCAAAAGATCCCTCCGATCAAATTATTTTGCAGGTGGAGGACATACCTCCATTAGATGTCTTTTACAGTCCCAAACATAGGGCTGTAGTGAAAAGACAGAGGAAAAGGAGAAGGCTTAATCAATCTTCCTTGTTTCTAGAGCGAACAGAGACAGCTAATGTAGTATGGAAAGAAGAGTTTAACCCTTCCGATGACCTAACAAAGCTTTCTCAGTATGCCAGAGCTTATTCGGCAGCCACTATGGACAAGGCATCGGAAGTAAGTAATCTACTTAAACAAAAGGACCAAGCAATTGTTTTGTTGCAATCACAGGTGTCTGAAGCACAACAGAAAATTGAACAGTTTGAACAGAAATTATCAACACAACATCAATTAAACAATCAATTAAATAAGCAATTGCTTGAAGAGAAATAGAAAATAGACTCAAGCGCAATACAAAAGCAAAAAGAATTATCTGAAGCATTGGCCAGGTTAAAGACGATGAATGAACTAATGATGAAAACGAAAGATGAACAAATTGCTCAGCTGTCACTTCAAGTAGAGAAGTTCAAGAGTCTTCCACAACCTGCCGATTTCAGGTTCGAAGTGCTACAAATTAACAAGGCATTGGTTACACAGTTAAGACTGTTATGTCATAACATTTCTCTGGTTGAGCCCCTTTGTGATATAACATCATCAATAGTTGACAAATCAGTTGATGTTAGGCAGGATTTGGAACAGGCCGATGAGACTCTAACAAACTTTCTTGCTTGGTAAGACACCAATGAGGGGCAGGCAGTAAATCTACCCAAAATCCTAGAATCACACAAGGAGATCCTTTTCTTAGAATGACAGTCATAGCTGATGAAAGCAGAGAGAGAGGTTTCCAGATGTAGATTATCTACAAGTAACTTAATTGAGTTAATCAATAACACTCTTTATTTGTCTAACATGATTTCACATTGTACCCCAGGTAAATTGCTGTCAGCTAAGACATTGGAGCAAGCATGCAATCAAGAGTTGGAGAAGAATGGAAGATTAATCGCTGGCATCCAAAGTTTAACTTGGGATACCTATTGGTTTTTCTTAGTAAAACCATACAGTCAAAGGGTCGCCCTCAAATGTTTAACCGATGCGATCGGTTGTATCATTCCCGAAATACATGATGCCACATACTTAGATCGACTCCATTCTCGTCTCAGTCGTCCCCCAGAATTGGAACCGATGCTTGCCATTTGCCAACTCAAATCAAAATGAGAACAGCCGAAACAATGAATCACGCTGTCGACTACCAACAAACCTATTATGGAGGAGATACTCAAGATTTAGCTGTACCAATTAATAGCATTTTATTTTTGTAGTTAGTTAGTTTAATTAGTATTTATAGACCCTTTCATGCATTTAGAAAGGGTCCTCAGTTTTTGTATAAAACTCA